>VDFB02264372.1:0-86904 GCA_007258455.2 Sequoia sempervirens | reverse complement strand
TCTCTTCGAGGCATCTTGTCAAACACTTCGTGTGCCTCATCTATGCTTCCACATTTTGCATACATGTCTACCAGGGCAGTTGCAAATACATCTGACAAAATTGTTCTATCTTTTGTGCTTTGATGGATGTCCATACCCTGTACCAAAGCCCCCATTTTGCACAAGGCAAAAATTTGAGAGCGTAAAAACAGAGCATCCACAGGGCAGAAACAATTACAACAGATTGAAGGGTTTTGAGATTTGCGAAGGACAGAGATGGAAAATGAAGCTGCTGGACAATGCTTGTAGAGGATCAGCGCACATTTGGTGATGCCCGTGACATCGTGGCGTATGTTACAGTCTCCCCTATGAAGATTTTAGTTTAATGGGCTGGCCTTGATTTGCAGTAACCACTGTAGACAAGTAACCTGAAAATCTGTTGTCAAGCCTGATCTCTTTGTCTTTCACTTTGATTATATAAATCTGCATAATTGTGCAAGAATTAATGTTTCAAAGGTGAATTTTTTCGTGTTTATGCAATTAGCATGATGCTTCAAAAGGCATAGCTGTCTAGGATCTAGGCTTGCAAATTGCAATAGTTTAATCTGACATTTGTGCATAACCTGCACAAACCTTTTCATTCTTATTACTGCAATGATGTTGTCCATGAAAATAATTGTATGCTGTTAAGAAACCTATATATTAGCTCTATCTTTGACCGATTTTTATATTCCTTGCAGTCTTATGTTATGTTGGGGATCTCATGACCTTTGCACGATCATTCGACTTTAGATCCACTGTCAGTCAGAAGCTTGATAGGTTTTTAATTTTTGTCCTCTCATATTGTCAATAAGTAATCCTTTAGTCTCACATTGACAACTGTTATGATGTACTAGTGTTTGCCAGATTAGAAAAACATGAATCAAAGATATCATAACTGCAAATCCTGCAAATGAGAACATATTCTGAAAACCAGGTTTAAAAATCAGTCGAAGGGGTGTTTGTAGTTTTCTCTCTTGAAAGATTGGAGATGAAAGGCCCTATTGGACACATGCCCACTTCTCTTGGGAACATGTTAAGTATTGGAAGCTCTAGATCATGGACTGAGTTGCAGAGAACCAATTTGAGCTTCCTTAGTTTGTTCATGTTTTGAACCCAAAGTAGAAGCAAAATTACCTATTTTCCTTGTTTCCAAATCAGCCATGGAAGATTTGCAAAGTGAGGAAATTGGCATGGAGACTAGATAATTGACCATGAAATGTATATACCTTTATTCATGACCATACCACATTTAAGATTTTTACGGTTTTAAAGGGGAAAGAATGTTTAAACAACTCAATTCTTTAATCATCTTATGGATCTAAACCAGAAGAGTGGAGTGTATATAATTCTGTATTCAGGGGAATGAGGAGTTTCTCTACACATAAAGATAATGTATATACCAGTAACTTTCTTTGTAACAGAACAGATACGTAATTTGTTCTTATGTTGTATATTTGAAAAGCAACCTAAGTTTTAGTAGAGAAAACCACCATTCTAAAAATGATATATATTTTAAAGCACTAGAAATTGAAAAGAACTATTTCTATCGGGAAGAGAGTTTTTGTATTTGTTGGATTAGCTGCTGCAGTTATGGGAGTTGATCTCTTAGGATTGCCTGTCATTATGGAGCTAGGTGAAGATGCTAATCCTTTCAACTACATGCTAAGGGTAATAATAAGGATATTAAGTTCATTGACATATGTAGTTTTGTGTCATGTAGTGAACCTATAAGTTGTATTAGAGCTTCAATTCAATTTTACAAGTTACATCGAGAGATGGGATCAAGGCACATGGATTGTTTGATAGAATACCTAAAAAATGTGTCATCTCATGGACTGCAATGATTGCAGGATATGTACAAAATGGATTTGTTGAAAAGGTTTTAGAAACTTTCAAACATATGCAATTGGCATGTGTAAAGCCAAATTCCACAACCTTCACCAGTATCCTCCCTACCTGTGCCAAAATCAAGCTCACTGTTATTTAAACTAAACAGAGCTAAAGAAGTTCAAGTCAATGAAGTTTCAATATAAAGAAATTTAAAAAAAAAAGTCATTTAAATAAATATGGCTTTGAAATCAACTAGTGCTACAAATTTTGTTATTTACAACTGCCAAGTCAATTTCCTTGAAGATGGTTGAAGAAGGTCAAACAAATTTTCTTGAAATACCTTGAAGCCAACAGTTCTAACATAGCTAAATCATCTAGAACTCTTATTTATCATAATACATCCCAACCCAATATTTCTTGTCTAGGCTAACTTCAAGAAAATAAGCAATATTCCTTGTCTAGGCTAAATCATTTGTTATTTTGGACTTGATTGTGTATGGTTTTTTACATCAACATTTCGGATCACATTATGTGATCTATCATCAGGATAGAGAGCTTAAGGAGATCATAAAGAACCCAATGTAATCTGCGTGTATGTCATTCATCTTAGTGGTGTGATGAGTCTATTTTACCTACACATAAAACTTTGGACTTGGACGCTGCATCACCTAATGAGAATAAAGAACCCAATGTATGTGGTTTAAACTAAAAATAAACTATTTTATCATCTTTAGTTGTAGTGTTGCTTCTTATTTCACATTAAAAAAGAGGCATGTCTTATAGCAGATCATTCTCCATCTCGTCATAGAAGGCCCTCTTTTTTGGCAACTAGAAAAGAAAATGTTGTACCACAATGTTCCTTACTTGTTACAGTCACACATCCCCCATCAATTCCACTTGTCAAATATTGGGGTATAAGCCTTCATATGCAAATTCAACCATTATACATATAAACATTGTGATTTATAATTATATGTATTATAAAATAAAGATTAAAAATATATAGTAAATTATTATCTGAAAGTGGTAAATTTGAATAGACATTTACTTGTTATTGGAGTTTTTTAATCAAAGTGTTACTTAAATGTATACTGAATGTTCATTTAAAGTTTTAAAAATTTTAATGCGTGAACATTGTGAATAGTTTATCTAATTATATAATGTTTTAAATAAATATATTTTTAAAAATAGTAAAACAATCATTACATATATATTATATTATATTATATTAAATGTATTATTATATTGTATATTGTGAATTTAAAGTTATTACTTTTATTGTATGATATAATCTGAACAATCTTCTCACCACTATAACCATTGCACACCAGGGTGCAATTGCTAGTAAGTATACAATATAATAATATATTTAATATAATATAATATATTAATAATACATTAAATTACTCTTCAGATTTGAAGAGGAAAGCTGGCGACGAAACCGTTAGGGCTTCCGTTCCCAGTTTTGTGGGCCCTGCAGATGATGATTTGTACCTTTTCTATGTTTGGTTACCCATGCTTTTTGGGAGAATAACCGCGTCCTACAACTAGTTAAAAGTGTACGAAGAAACAATATGACTTAAAAGAAAAAACAGAAGGCGTATAGAGCCACATTGCCGGACAGTATGTCCCGTAAAATGTGTGATCGAGAAACAATATCTTACACCGTTCCTTGGCTGTCAGAAGTAAATGAAATTTCATTTATAATGTCTCGGACGTATGAAATGCATTGGATTCCATATTGCATTGGTACGGGTGCTGCAGTTTATGGTCCAGTATTACCTTTTTATACAAAACTAAAATACTCTCTCTCCAGCTCAATAGGATATTTAAATCCGGTATACACCGTCCACCGTCACCGATTATCAATTTAATTCCACCATCCTTCTCCTTTGTCTCGTATGTGATACGTACGACAAATAAACTTTGGAAGAATCTCCCGTAATTATATTGGAGGCATCTGAAATATTCGAATCAACAACCTCTATCATTTGGTTTTACTTTCCATGACCCATTCTATATATTGTATAAGTCTTCCATTCAAAATGCATCGCATAATCAGCAGTTTTCTCTACGGTGCTACATATGTGCTCTAATGGCTCTGGTAGATTCTCAAGTCGTGAGAATTCAAAGTTCAAAATATTTATCAGGGCGTGGAAAAAATGGCATTAGCTACCTTAGATTGCAGACGAACCTCTCTGCCAGACGTAAAATCCCTCCGTTAAAATTGACTGCGAGTATGCTCTCCTTTGCAGACCAAAAAGAAATACAGAGCGCAAGCACCGGCAAATATCCTAATCATGTGGCGTGGCAAAGTGTGAAACAGGAGCGTTGGGACGGTGAACTGCAAGTTGATGGCTACATTCCAAACTGGTTGGTCAGTATCTTATCATCTATGCAAGCTTGTTTTTCTCATGCAATATCATTTTATTTAACATATATTTTATATGCTTTCACGTGAACTCTTGCAATATTGTCATGTCCTTGGATCTCTCTGGAGAACTATAAATACAAAACAGTTTTGACCACTTCTCTTCTTTTAAATATTGCCGTCCCATAAAATCCTGCACCCGATTTTCTGCTGTTTTTCTGTATGTTTTAAGAGCAAAATTATAATTATTGCCAACTCCAAAACAAAATCCGTTTATCGAATTGTTCTCCTACACAAAACAACAAGAGAATAACGCTGGTTTCATGTTTATAGTGTCTTACAGCTGCTGTCGTTGTATTGGACAATGAAAAGCTAAAAAAGCATTTCCAGTAATTTCATTTCTTAAAGCTATCACAAAATATCTAAGATAAAACAAAAGTAAGTATCATGAAAGAAGAAAACAAAACAAAAAAGAAAAACAATAAATTAATCGTTTCATATTGTTTCTGGATTACGTTAGAGTTTTTGTATTAATGTTTTGGATCACACTTTTGTCTTCTTTCATCTTGACGATGGAAGATCACATCAACATTTCGGATCACACTCTTGCCCTCTTTCGTCCTGATGATGGATCACCAAGTGTGATCCGAAATGTTGATACAAAAACTCACAATCTAAATCTGATATCATTAACCAATTAATATCTAGCAACAAAATATAATAGCGTTGATAGGATATGGTACTGGCCGTGAAAAGATCTTAGTACCTATTAAGTGCTTTTATTTTCTGTAATTGTTCGAAAAAATCTGATCCGGCCGGCTTCTGAAAAATATATCATTCTATTGCCAAAGAGAGTAAAACTATAAGTTAATTTGTTTAAATATAATTGACTCATCTCGTTTGGGATTCTGTATGAGTTGTATGCAGAATGGTACCTACCTGCGGAACGGACCGGGAGTATTTCATATAGGCGATTACAATGTCAATCACCTTTTCGATGGGTAGAATACTTTTATAAAATTACTCCTTTCGCCAATTTCATTCATATTTTAGAGTCTCTTTTGTCATTTTATTCTAAGTTTTAATTTGTTTATGTGAAATCACATTCTACTTTCTAATCAACTCATCTATAAGTGTGATTCAAATCGAACTATCTAAACTAATTAAAACTTGATGTATGTTGTTTAAGCTGAAAAACATTTTACAATCTTGCATCCAAATTGATCATTCGTGTACATGAAGTACACTTTTTTAAGTAGCTGAATGCTTGCTTTCTATTAGGCTTCTAATGGTGTTTAAACTCACAGATATGCAACCTTGGTTCGTGTTCAGTTCGATAATGGAAAAGTGAATGGTGGGCATGCACAGTTACAATCCGAGGCTTACAAGAAGGCCATGAAAAACAACAGAATTGGTCATCGTGAATTTTCAGAATCTCCAAAGGCGTCAAATTTCTTATCCTACATTTGGTACTTGGTGGGCATGCTTTCCGGTGCATCAGTCACCGACAATGCCAATGTAGCAGTCGTTAGGTTGTTTGCCTTTTCTCATCAATAGTACGGACGTTAAATACAATCATTTTACTCGAAGTGCTTAACCAAATATCTATATATTTCATATGGCTTTGACAGGCTAGGTGACGGACGAGTTATCTGCCTGACAGAAACTACGAAGGGATCTATCGAAATCGACCCCAACACACTTGAAACCATCGGTAGATTCAACTACACCGACAATCTGGGTGTATGTAATTTCATAGCACAATTGTGGTATTCAATACAGTTCTCATAAATTTGGAAGAAAAAGTTTTGTTCGTAATACATCAACTTGTTATATGCTTGGCAGGGGATGAATGCCAACCAGTCTGGACATCCTATGATATTTGAGAGTGAACTCATCACAATCCTTCCAGATCTCATGAACCCCGGCTACAATGTTGTGCGCATGCTTGCTGGAACTAATGAAAGAACATTAATTGGAAGGGTAAGATAAAATTTAGCAAACGTGAATGGGTGTGGCATGCTAACCATCTGTGATTTGAATTCAAACGTGTTGATTGGGCTTGGTTGGATTGTTTGAGATTAGGATATTTTGAACCAAGCACATAAAGATATAAAACTGATAATATAATTATTTTTGGAAAATACTTCAGGTAAATTGCAGAGGAGGCCGTACTCCAGGTTGGGTGCATTCTTTTGCAGTTACAGAGAACTACATCGTTATTCCTGAAATGCCTTTGAGATATTCAATAGATAGTATCTTCGGAGGGCAGCTTTTCAAATGGCAGCCAGAGTCTAAGGCATTCATACATGTAGTTTCGAGACTCACTGGAGAGATGGTAAGTAGCAATACATGTTTGTTTCAATAAAGGACAAAAATATTCATGCTCTAAACTAAGTGAGTGATTATGACAGGTTACATCTGTTGAAGTTCCATTGTTTGTAACATTACACTTCATCAATGCTTATGAAGAAAGACAAGAGCTTGGCAAGAAGTCGTCAATAATAGTTGACTGTTGTGAATATAACGCGGATCCGTCCATCATAGATAGATTAAAACTACAAGTGCTAAGATCGTTCTCCGGTGAAGACGTGTTTCCAAATTCAAGGTAATTCATTTTTACAGTATGTTATTTTACCATTTAATTCATGTCAACGAAGATCAATTCATTTTAAAACAGGATTGTCTACTTAATATAATAAGAAAGATAGCTTTATCTTTAAGGGGAGCAGTCTGGACTGTTAGCCAGTAAGTATGAAAAAGTTTGAGCCCATAAAATATGCTCACATAGTATGGGGTTGCAAGTTAAGTGGGTTTAATTTTGGAAAAACTTCATGATTAAGCATGGGAGTAGCACTTGGATGGGTGACCTCCCGGGAAGGTCCAATGTTTCACTTTTGAACATCACCTAGATGGAATGAGTGCTAAGTGGACCATTCATTATCTTGAGAGATGGGTTCTTGTGAACCACTACTCATGAAACATGGGTCAATGAGTTTGACTCCAAAGTTAAATCCTGATAACAATATCACAATTTGACATGCTGTGGAAAATACCTCCTGATCACATAGTTTAAAGTTTGTATAATATTGTTAGACAATATTAATTCAAAGGAAATACTGCTTTCATTTCTTTAGTTAGCGAGATAACAAAAGAGCTTCATACATGTTTTTGGTGTCCAGAATAGGACGCTTCACGATACCCCTTGATGGCACTGCAAAAGGACAGCTAGATGTTGCGATGACTCCTGAAAAACACGGCAGAGGAATAGACATGTGCAACATAAATCCAGAATACATAGGGAAGAAGTATCGTTATATATATGGCTGTACGGCACAACGCCCTTGCAATGCTCTCAATACTCTTACAAAGGTCATCTTATATTATATACTATTTTGTTTAACATTACTTTCTCATCTGATTTTTCCTACTCGCTTGTTTAGCTTTATATTTTCCTTTATTTATTAATTAATGCCAGTTAAAAATTGATATTTTGTTCATTAATGCTATAGATTGATTTGGACAAGAGAGAAACAATCAGTTGGTATATTGACGGGGGCATTCCATCTGAACCCCTCTTTGTAGCTCGACCTGGGGCTAAGATAGAAGATGATGGTGAGAAGACTTACACAAAACTTATAAATCTAATAATTGTGGATAATATTTTTTTTTGTCAATTAGTAAGAATTATAATTCATGTTGTCTTATATTATGTTTTTTTTAGGAGTGGTGATATCATTAGTGAGTGACAAGCATGGTGGTGGATTCATAGTAATTTTGGATGGATTTACTTTTATAGAAATTGCTCGTGCAAAGTTTCCTTATGGACTACCATTTGGTACACATGGTTGTTGGCTTCCCAAATGCAGTGCATAAAATATTTGCAAACATTATTTAAATCTTTAATTTAAAAAAGTGAAGGAAATCATCTTCACATTGTTGTATCATAGTAAATGGGTTTGTATGTAATAATATTTTTTAATTAAATATATAATTTTATATTACACATAGAAGAAAATAAATTATAAATGCTTGCACCTTATTTCTTCATAATAATTAAGAAAAATACTACCTTGTATCTTATTTCTTTGTTATGTGTGAATTCAAGCATACATTTATTTATGTTTTGTGGTAATTTGGAAAGGCTATTTTATGTGAGCTTCTTGTCTTTATTATGGTAAAAATTGTACATCAAATGATATGAAATATGTTTAAATAAATTTGTATTTCATAGAAATATTGGCTCATTTAAATTACACAAGAATTATCTACTGCCTCACAGAAAAACATAATGACAATTTTCATCATTTTCAATTCCCCCTATTTAGAACCTCATAATAGGGTAAAAGCACAAAATCGTGTCACACTATGTTTGGCTTCCCCTAGC
The DNA here is from genome assembly GCA_007258455.2 of Sequoia sempervirens. Lineage (NCBI taxonomy): Eukaryota > Viridiplantae > Streptophyta > Pinopsida > Cupressales > Cupressaceae > Sequoia > Sequoia sempervirens. Next base: position 78,295 of record VDFB02264372.1, on the reverse strand, counting down.
ACCATGTGCCTAATTATGCTTATAAATTTCTCATTTTATTGCCATTTTTGAGAAGCTAAATTAAATCTAAGAAATTGAGCTGAATATTTATTTAACAAACTTAGGTAGAGATAAAATTGGTTGGACTCTGACATCCAATGCCCTTGTCTCACGTAATTATCCCCAAAATTTAAAAGATTGATTGTCATCCTTAATATGTCTATGAATCCAAAATCCTTTGTCAACTTATCATAGCAATTAGTTTGAAATATGTTAAAATTCCAATAAATACAAGTATTTACCTCCATTTGAACATCTAAGAAATCTAAAAACAAAATTTTGATCTCTCAAACAATCCTAAAAGTCAAATAATGCAATTTCAAGGGAAAAACTAAGTAGAAGATCCACAACACTATTGAGAGACAATTACATGTTTATAATACATCAACAAATTCATGTTCATGAATAATAAGATGTTTCATGTTTATTTTTTATTATGAGCACTAACATTTGAAGGATCTCCAAGAATCTTCTAATTCCTCCTTGTATGTAACAAGAAAGGTGACTTCAGTCCTACAAGGAATGTAGATTTGAGTGGTGAGTTATAGCAATGCCATTTATCATTCATTTTTATCTATTTTCCTTAGAGTATGTTCTATTATGTAATTATTATCATAGCTATTTGTAAAGGTGTAAAAAAAAAATGGGGTTTGACTAGGGAAAGCCCTTATATGGCACAACCCTTCTCCCCTTGTCCTTCCTACAAGTTATAGATCTAAAGAGGATTCAAGTGAATTGGAGATATCAAGGCCTCAAAACCATAAGAAAAGTATTAAAACACATTTCATCATCAAATTAGGGCAAGATTATTACTCACAAACTCTTTGAATTCAGTACTTCAGTACTTGATCTCAATTGTTAAAGACATTCAGACAATGATACACTTGTACATGTTTTGAAACCTTAAAAGGAAAAAATATGGGACTCAAATGCCCACACCCCTATCCTAGGTCAATTTTGAACCAAATTTACATACCGGGTTCCTCTTTATCTACACTTTCCACTTTTGCTTGGGTATGTGCAAGATGATCATGAAAAAAATAGGCCCTTAAGTGGCGAAAAATTTAGAAAAATCAAAGTTAGGCAACTTGACATAAAAATTTAAATAGGTTATTTATATTATTTCAAAAATATGTAAGAATATAATTTGTAGCAAATTGAATGTAGTTTCTAAACCACTAGATATTTTATTTTTTTAATAATCTATTTGGTGAAAATTTAAAATTTCAATGCAGTAGTACTTAAATTTTAGGGAAAAATAAGAATTAGGTGTTTTTCTGACCACCCTAACCACAATAAAATGATAATACTTTTTTATAAGATTTTTACTATAAGTAGAGGACTCATGTCCCAATGTGATGCATATTTTTTTGTAATTTTTTTCCATGTAAATAATTAATTATGATATTTTTATTACAACTTTTCAAAAATATAAAAAATTCATATGTCTGACCACCTTAGCTTGGCCAAAACTTCATGAAATTTATTTTATTTTCAATCCTATAGTATGTGAAACACAAAATGTGGTGCATGTTTCAGATTCAAAAAATGTGATACCGTTTGAAAGCTATACATGTTTTTCAATTATCCTATCAACCAAGACTTTAGTTGTAATTGAAATAGAAAATGAATAATAATTATATATTAAATTCAAAGTAAAACATAATTTACATTAGTGAAAAGTTGAAAATCTCCCTAAAAACTTTTTTCATTTCATCAATTTTGGGTTAAAAAAAGGTCGTCAACCAAATACCTTACACATACTTATCATATCACCACTTTTTGGCCCATCATGATCCTACACATACTTGCTTCCTATTTCTATATTTGTTCTTTGAATTATCCATATTTAGTAATATTTTTTTCTTTAGTCTTTATCTACCTTCTTGCAATAATTCACATTTCAAATAATACATCTCACTAATCATAAACAAAAAAGGGGACCAAAGCCCTAACCAGTTGTTTGGCTCTCCCTTGAGGATAACAACCAAATAATTTTTTTGGTTACTTTTCTTTCCCCTAATGTGTTACATGGTTGTATGAGTGATTTAGGTTAAAAATTTATCTTAGATCCTATTTCACCATCTCACATTTTGGAAATCTCGATGTTTCCTACACTTAATTTTTTTCTAATTTATTCATGTAACAATTATTAGATATGACTTGATTAAGATGTTTGAATGCCTTGTTTCTCATATACATTCATATAATATTTAAATCTTTAAAAAGTAAAGGATTTCAATTTTTTGTTCTTTGCAAAAAGTACAAACTTAAAACATTATCTTTTAGCATTTCAACACTATATCCAATTTCTTATTTTTCCTTCTAGAAACATTCATATGTAGAGTGAAGTGAACCTATTAGCTCCTTTGAATGCTTTGATGTTGGCCCCATGGTTGTCGTTGCACCAAAAGATCGACCTGTTAATGTTGGATACAACCACTAGAGTTAACGAATTCATGAGAGGTGGTTAGTCCATGTCACGAATCCTGAGGGGATTGCTGACCATTTGCCAACAATCTCCCCCTTAGCATTACCTGAGGGGAGTTGAACCCATAACCTTTTTCTTTGATACCAATTGTTGTCCCCACGATTGTTGTTGCATCAAAAGATTGACCTATTAATGTTTGATACAATCGCCATAGTTAACAGATCCATGGGAGGCGGTCAGTCTATGCCACAAATCTTGAGGGGAGTGCTGACCATTTGCCAACATCTGAAACCCTAATTTATGCATTTATCTCCTTCTCATAAGCAAATAAATACATATTAATTTTAATAAGTTTCAATAGGTTTGTAATCTAAGTGTTCACACTTTAATATTTACACAAACTGCCATATCTTTAGTTTAATAAAATGAATATGTGATAATATGCAAATAATATAGAAATAAGATTAATATTTAAAATTGTATGAAAACTAAAATACATAAATAATAATAAAAATTAATAAACTCAACATATTTATCACTTAAGATGTTTCTTTAAAATAAACTCATAAATAAAAATAAATTCACTTTTTAACATAAAAATATTAAACTTCTTGATTTTGTTTGGCTGTCCTTTCCATGCTCTTAATTTGATGTAATCAGTGGGTTAATTTTTGTGATTAAGGCTTGCAGTAATACGTATTGTTCAATACAAAGAATTCAATTAGAATCGATCTGCAAATTCCACCTTTACAACATTATATTACTAGTCTTTCTATATAAGAATAGATTTATTTGACTCAGATCTCTTCCTCCACATACTAGCCTTATTTTTCTTATTATACAACGAAGACTGAAATTGGGGACATGAGAACATGTATGGAGCTACATTGCCGGACGCTATCTGCCTTAGCATGGCGGATCGATGAACCTTATCTTACGCCGTCTTTGACTGTCTGAATTAAGAAATGAAACGGCCGCACGCTAATTGATTTAATAATATCTATGACTTATCAAATGCATTGGATTCCAAGAGTTTTTTTTATTGGAATAACAAAAGAATTACAGCAGCAGATATAAACCAGAAACAACAAGGAATAGGCCCTTTCAAGAGTTGGTGGGCCGGCAATCCCGCGCCGACGCAAGACTATATAATGTCCTTCCAGCTCAATATGATTATTAAATCCACCATCAATTCCACTCCACGTTCTTTCTCCTTTGACTCATTTGAAACGGAGAACAAGGAACTTTGAATGAATCTCCTCCAATTATACGAGGCAGATGAAATATCACAATCAATAACCTTATCAGTTGACTTTACTTTCCTTGATCCATTCTCCCTCTCTTATATGTTATAAGCGTTTTCCATTGCATCACATAATCTGAAGTTTTCTCTAGGGTGCCACATATGTGCTTTAATGGCTTTGGTAGATTCTCAAGTCTTGACAATTCGAAGTTCAAAATATTTGTCAGGGCGTGGAACAAATGGCATTGGGTGCCTTAGTTTAGTGACAAACTTCTGTGCTAGACCTAGAATCCCTAGGTTAAAATCGACTGCGAGTATGTTCTCTTTTGCCGACCCAAAAGCGATGCATAGCACAACCGCCAGCAAATACCACGTGGCATGACAAAGTGTGAAAGAGGAGCGTTGGGAGGGTGAATTCCAAGTTGATGGCAACATTCCAAACTGTTTGGTTAGTATATTATCATTTGGTGAAACTCTTTTGACTGATGAATAACAATCATGGATAAAATGACTTATTTAACATATGATATGTATATTTTCACACGAACTCTTGCACTTTTGCTTGTTACATCCACACTGTGCCCTGTCATTTGAACTCTTTGGAAAACGATAAAAGGAAAACATTTTTGAACTCCCTTTGCCGTTTAGATATTACACCTTGTAAAATTTTGCATCCGGATTTCTGCTGCTTCTTTTTTATGTTTAAAACAATTTTATCATTACTGCCAATTACATGACAAAAACCCTTTATCGAATTGTTCTCGAGAATACACCCCCTTAAGTATTTCGACGATGAAAAGGAAATAAATATATTTGGAATAATTTTATTACTTTTAGTTATCACGATTTTTTTTAGCTTATCATGGATTAGTTAGGATTAAAATTTAGGACCTTTCATTTGTTATTGTAGTTCTCTATCACTGAACTATTTGCCTTTTAAAACCAACCTATATTTGGTTTAGGTGTGTCTTATTTCCAACACCCTCGCTAAACAACTTTATAGAATGCTTAGTGCTCTTAGCCTAGATTGACTTTGATACCATGTTGATCTTTTTGATAAGAGAAGATAGGAAAACAGTACACATAGATTCCTATAGATTTTTTTTTTTTAATTCAATTTATTTTTGAATAATTACATAATACCTCAATAAATATTGATTTTAGTACACAATGTTCTTTCTAAAACTTATCGTATAGGCTACATGCAAATTATAAACTCTAAGAATGATTATCAAATTCTATCCTATTTTTCTTTTCATGCAAACTATAGTTTTTATCGTAATTTTCTCCTCATGCAATATGAAAACAATTGTTAGAATATTCCAACACTTCCCCTTAATTTTGACCAAAAAATGTTTTAGCATTTTCATTTTTTAAACTTTTTCTTCATAATGTCTTTGTCAACTGACTTTTTGATCAATCGACTTTTCAAAACATTCTTGACACATGAATATTTAGGCTTGTACAACCTTTTGAACATACATGTAACATATTGTCAATTCAATGCATCAATCCATCCACAATTCATTTTCATACAATCTTCTATACATTTCTTCTTTCATTGTATGTTCCAACATATATTTTCATAATGATTCTTCAATTCACAAATATTGCAAGGATGAAGATCTCAACACATTTATGTCCTTCCACATTACAATAAGAATATTGCACACATTGCATTCCTTCAAAGAAATTGTTTGTACTTATAATATATGTAACATCATTTTTATTGATTTTACCAATAATATATAAAGACCTTCATTTATTGGTCTCACTCTTAGGTCAATGGGCTTTGTAGTTCTTTTTCCATACTTTATTAATCATTTTCCTTCATAATCCATTTTTTCATGATCTTAAAACAAAAATTCTTTTCAAACCATTCTTTTTTTTTTAACATCACAACCTGACAAAATTGTTGACTCAAACACATCCTTACCTTCAATTTCACACTCTTTTCCTGAATATGCTTTAGTTGCATCACTCATACCAAACAAAGAACACAAGTAATTTGAATCACATGAAACAACACGTATTAAAGACTTTGATTTTAAATTCTCATTTTCCTTTTGACATGCCACAAACAATTGATTTAACTGGCGTTTTGTTGTTTCAATTTTGATATTATATCTTTCTATGAATTATTTTTTCTTTTCAACCTTCTTCAAATTTTCTTCGAGAATTTTATTTCTTTTTTGACCTCAATAATTAACTTTAATATTTTCTTCAAACTCTTTTTTCTTTCTTAAGATTTTCCAATTCTCTTTTCATATTAAAAGTTGCACACAAATATTCATATTTTTCATTTCCTAACTCCTTTATCCCTTTTGAATTATATTTTTTCAAATATTTATCGATTCTTCCTCCAATTTTTTTTTTTTTTTTTTGTGTTCTTTTTTACTCTTTTACTAACTTTTGTCAAACTTCACAATTTAAATGATGGGTTCACCTACCTAACTTCTCTCTTTTGGCTGGTTAGATCCTTCAACAACTGCGGCTGTATATAGATGCAACAATCAAAACTTTGACCTCTGCGGGCTGCATACAATAATCTTCCTTGTCCTCTGATCCTTCCTTTACAAGGGATCAACACCTACTATCTCTTCCTTGGCGTATCCTTGCAATCAACTGCGGTGATCTCCTTTGAGACAAATGGCTTTCACACTCAATGGTTTCTTCACCTTTGTTAAAAAACTGCGACTTCTCTCCAAACTCCAATGCTCTTCCTTCTCAGTACGGTAAATTTCCTCTTAAACAACGACTTCACATTTGGTGGCTTAGACTAATTGCTTGGAGGCTGTGATCTCCTCCCTCCTGCGGACTTTAAACATTGGCAACTTCTTTCTAGCAGCTGGGCCTTTTCTTGCAAATTGCGGCCTATCTTTCTTTGTTAAAAACTGCAATATCCTTCATGTAAATCGACCTTTCTCAGATCTGTGATCTTCCAATCTGAGACTTTAACTTTGGCGGCCTCTGCTGCCCTTTTTCTTTCTTCTCCAACAACCTTCTGACTCCTCTTGAACTTCAGTCAGGCGATCTGCATTTCTTGGCAGCTCCTTTCTCTTCAGCTGCGACATGGGAAAACCTAGCGATCCCTCCCTCTATCATTCTCCTTTCACGATCCTTTCAAATGTCAGGGTTCCTTTAAACTGGTGGCAGTTATTGACAAAAAAAAAGTGATCTTCCCTTTACACGCGTTCTTTCTTGCATGGCGGATTAATTCAGAAAGTAATACAACGATCTTTCTTTCAAATGATCTTGGGCGCGATGTGATTTTGACTGAGAGGACGCTATCAAACCTGCAGTCTTTTCTTCATTCGCTGCGTCAAACAAATACCAAACTAGCTGCGATTTCCTCCTGAACTACGATCTGCTTTGGAGCGGCGGCATCACATTTCGTTGGGCGTCTGAACCCTTATTGACTTGGGTGATTCTTTGAATGGCCTGAGACTTCACACATTGAATAGCTCTATTCACTTGCGATCTTGCAAATTTCCTGGAATTATCTTTCCCACAACAGCTGTGGCTGTATTTTGACGATTTCCTGTCTTCAGACACCAACCCTTCGTCTTCAGAGATGGCGACGGGCTCTTCAACCTTCTCAAACAACTGCAATTCTCCCCCAATGATCGCTTTATCTTCTTTACCCTCAAATCACCCTAGATCTTTCTGCTCTGACCCCACTTTGATAGGAGGACAGAGGCGGACGATACACACAAATTGCTACAGCAATAATTATTTTATTCTAACTTGTTTTTAATTATTACATAATACTTCAGAAAATAAAGGTTCTAGAATAGAATATTTTTTTGTTAGAACTTGTCATGTAGACTACATGCAAATTAGAAACTTCAAGAATAATTATCATGTAAATTCTATTCTATTTTTCTTTTAACGCAAACCATAATTTTTACCTTAATTTTATCCTTATCCTATATGAGAGGAATTATTAGAATATTTCAACACTTTTCGTGGATTAGTTTGAACTTGAAATAAGGAGGTTCGATTAGCTACTGTAATGTTCTACCATTGACAAAGATGATAAAAGGTGAAACATTAAATGGAAAAGTATCATGAAAGAAAACAAAACAAAAAATTAAAATTACAAAATGAATCATCTTGTATTCTCTTACGTATCAAATCCAAAAAATTAATATCATTGATAGGATATGGCTCTCGCTGTAAATTATTATTATTTATTTTCAATAATTGTTCCAAAATATCTTATACGGCTGGCCTCTGAAAAATACTGTCATTATGTTACCAAAGAGAGTAAAATTAAAATTCATTTTGTTTAAATATAACTGACTGACTCGACTCTGCTTTGATAATCCATGGGTTGTACGCAGAATGGTACCTACCTGCGAAACGGACCAGGAGTATTTGATATAGGCGATTATAATGTCAACCACCTCTTCGATGGGTAGATCTCTTTTCTAGAACTACTGCCTTCGCCAATTTTATTCTAGATGATATTTTACAGTCTTGCGTCGTATTTGATCCTTTGTGTACATGAAATACAATCCCTTTTATAGACATATAAAATCTAAGTAGCCGACTGCTTGCTTTCTATTAGGCCTCTAATGGTGTTTCATCTCACAGATATGCAACCCTGGTCCGTATTCAGTTTGATAATGGCAAAGTGAATGGTGGGCATGCACAGTTACAGTCCGAGGCTTACAAGACGGCCAAGAGAAAGAACAGAATTTGTCATCGTGAATTTTCAGAATCTCCAAAGCCGTCAAATTTCTTATTCTGTATTAGGTACTTGGTGGGCATGCTCTCTGGTGCCTCAGTCACCGACAATGCTAATGTGGCACTCGCTAGGTTGTTTACCTTTTCTCACAAACCTTGTGGACTTTAAAAATAATCAGTTTACTTTCAGTGTCAAACAAAATATCCATATATATCATATGGCTTTGACAGCTTAGGTGACGGGCGAGTTATGGCTTTCACAGAAACTACGAAGGGATCTATCCAAATCGACCCCAACACACTTGAAACCATCGGTAGATTCAATTACACCGACAATTTGGGAGTATGTAATTTTATAGGGCAATTATGGTATTCAATACCATTGTCAAAATTTAGAAGAAAATATTATGTTTCTAACACATCATCTTGCTATATGCTTGGCAGGGGATAAACCCCAACCAGTCTGGACACCCTATGATATTCGAGAATGAATTCATCACAATCCTTCCTGATCTCTTCAACCCACGCTACATTGTTGTCCGCATGCTTGCTGGGACTAATGAAAGAACTTTAATTCGAAGGGTAAGATCAAATTTAGTAAAACGTTTGTTTTATAATTCATACAAATTATCTGGGGTGGTAACGCCACTTGCAGGTAGCTCGCAAGTCATTTTCCGAGGCAGCGTGTATGGGGGTGGCATCTTAACCTTCTGTGATTTGAGTTTGGCAGAAATGTGTTGATTGGGCTTGGTCGGTTTGCTTGAGATAAGGAAATTTTTTCAATCAAGTACATAAGGAAATGCAAAATGATAATGTAATCATTTTTGGAAAATAATTCAGGTAAATTGCAGAGGAGGTCATGCTCCAGGTTGGGTGCATTCTTTTGCAGTGACAGAGAACTATATCATTATTCCTGAAATGCCTATGAGATATTCAATGAATTGTATCTTCGGAGGGGAGATTTTCAAATGGCGGCCAGAGTCTAAGGCATTCATGCATGTAGTTTCTAGACTTACTGGGGAGATGGTAAGTAGCAATACACGTTTTCTTCAATAATATATACAAATACTCGTGCTAAACAAATTGAATGATTATGACAGGTTGCATCTGTTGAAGTGCCATTGTTTATAACATTGCACTTCATCAATGCTTACGAAGAAAGACAAGAGCTTGGCAAGAAGTCGTCAATAGTAGTTGATTGTTGTGAATATAACGCCGATCCCTCAATCGTAGATAGATTGAAACTACAAGTGTTAAGAACCGGTGAAGACGACCTTCCAAATTCAAGGTAATTTATTCTTACAATATGTTCTTTTAGTATATGTTTCGTGACAACAGAACTCAATTCATTTCAAAACAGGATTCTGTAATTAGCATAATAAGGTAGCATAATCACTGTGAAAATCTGTACAAAATAGTTGAGAATATCAATTCAAATGCCATTGCTTTCATTTGCTTATTTAGTGAGATAGCATAGGAGCTTCATTGATATTGGTTTGCGCAGAATAGGACGCTTCACGATACCCCTAGATGGAAGTGCATCAGGACAACTAGATGATGCGATTCCTCCACAGAAACACGGTAGAGGAATAGCAATGTGTACCATAAATCCAAAATACATTGGGAAGATGCATCGTTATATATATGGCTGTACCACACGACGCCCTTGCAATGCTCCCAATGCTCTTACAAAGGTCATCTTATATAGTATACTATTTTGTTCAACATTACTGGCTTTCTCCTGTAATTTGTCCGGTTCATTTGTTGAGCTTTACATTTTCCTTTAGTTATTAATTAATGCCAAGCACTTTTTAAAATTTGATATTTTGTTCATTTATGGTATAGATTGATTTGACAAATAAAGTAACAAAAAGTTGGTACATTGACGGGGCCATTCCATCTGAACCCTTCTTTGTAGCTCGACCTGGAGCTAAGACGGAAGATGATGGTGAGAAGACTAACACCAAACTTTAATAATTATGGATAATTGTTTTGTCTACTAGTATGAACTATAATTCATGTTATCTTTTGTTGTTTTCTAGGAGTGGTGATATCATTAGTGAGTGATAAGCATGATGGTGGGTTCATAGTAATTTTGGATGCGTCTATCTTTATAGAAATTGCTCGTGCAAAGTTTCCTTATGGATTACCATTTGGAACACATGGTTGTTGGCTTCCCAAGTGTACTATATAAAATATTTTTTAACATTATATAAATCTTTAATTTCCACACTGCAATAGCATATTAAATGGTTCAAAAATATTAAATATCTATTTTGATTAAATATATAATTTTCTACTAAACATCAAGAAAAATAAATTTTAGACACTTTCACCTTGTTTCTTCATAATAATTGATTAAATATATTACTTTGTATCATTTTCTATTTTATGTGCGAATTTAAGAATATGTCTATTTATGTTTTTGTGTCATGTGAGGAGGCTATTTGAAGTTAGTCTCTTTACTTTTTATGTAAAAAAAGACACTTCCAATGATATGAAAATACGTTCAAATGAATTTACATTCCATAAAAATACTAACTTATTCAAATTATATGAGAACTATCTATTGCCTCATAAAAGGACTTAATTACAATATTCATCCATCCTAACTCCCTCTATTAAAACCCTCTTAATATAATTATAGTTTATGAAGCATATTGAGTTTTCTTATGAAAATAAAATGTTTCATTTAAAAAAATGTTTTAAACAATTTCGATGACTAATATCATGTTAAGCCCAAAAATAAGTAACTTGTTAAGGATATTGAATTCAAGTTCATTTTTATGTCAATGCATCTCCAATGATAAAAAATACATTGGATTGCACAATTAGATTCCTATTGGAAAATGAAAATTGCACAGTTTCAACTCATTTTGAGTTGTGTGTTCTGGATGCAATTACTAGTGTAGAAAATAATGTACTTTTTCATGTAAATTGATAAATAACTTCATGCACTCTATAGACACCTTCAAATTGACCTTCTATTGTATAATTAATTAAATTTCCATTTAATCAATTATCTTTCGTAATTCATAATTCACCAAATTTCTTGTAAAGTTAAATAATTTATTATTTAATTAATTATCTTCTATCCTCATGATTACACCATATTTAATCCACTTTATTTCCCATTTTCTTTTAAATGTTGATTAATTTGATTAACTCAACCTTATCCCCACTCATTAAGTCTTCCAAACCTATTTAATTAACTAATTAGTCCTACCCTAATCTTCACTAATATTTTCTTCAATTAAAAATTCTTCCAAATCTTTAAAATTTACATCATGTGATAAGTGTATTTAATTATTTTCAATGCTCACACATGTGTGATCATGCATAAGTCACAATCACCATCCACCCTATCTTTGACCAAGTCTTCTATTTGTTTCTCACACATGTGTAAAATCTTCCTAGCCACCCTATGCTTTCTTCTTCAATTCACATGTCATTCTCATTGATTTCTATTCTCTTACATTTTCAATTTCTCTTCCACTTATCAACCTCATATTTTTCCCAAGGTATTTTCACACACTTGTGAGCTAACCTAGCCATCTTCCCCATGCCACATGCCATTATACAAAGAAATTTCACTTCATAACACTTGTCACAAGGAAAATAATTCATCTTCTCATGCAATTGTAGCTATCTATCTCATAATCCATCTCAACCATTCATTTTGGCCAAAAAAATCTATAAATTGGAGCCTTGATCTCCATTAATCATCCAAATACTTATTCCAAACTTTTGTTGTCTGATTTCCATAAAAATTCCACATCAATACAAATATTATGCTAAAATTGAGAGTAATCCACATACATTCAAGCATCACAATAAACTACTTGGATTGAGGAGCATTTCAAGTGGAAAAGGGTGCCTCCATTTCATGCTCATGCTCAATCTAAGGCATAAGAAGGTAAACAACTCAAGAGAATAGATTTACATTTTTTTTTATCTTATGTTTTATGTCTTCTACTATTTCTTCACCTTTATTTTGACATGCTCTATGTGACCCATGTCCCTATTATTGTCAATTTTGTTATGATTTTATAGTTTGAAGATATGGATCTCAAAATCATGCTTACAAACTGTGATTCAATAGGCATGCTATGAGATCAACACTTACAACCTACTTAATGGTGATCACACCTTCAACACTTGTACTCTATTTTTTGCACTTTCACAATATTTTGATGTTGCATTTTCATAGTTTTAATAGCTATATAATTGCATCCTAGAAATTAGCCAATTAAAAATTACTTAAATCATCCTCATACATAAGCCCCCAAAAAAAATTGGATTAAAGCTCTAATCCACCATTCTAGCTCTCCTGAATATGTTTGTAGCCCAGTGGGTGTTAAAGTCACCTTTAATCCACCAAATTAAGTGGGAAGAGTGTGGCCATCCTTTTCTCAATCCAACATTTCTCTCTAGTATATAGTTTCAAAATAAGTTCAAATTTCTATTTAAACACTCCTCTTATTCTAAATTTTATTCATTTCCTAAATTCTAAATTCACACATAAGAATTTTATATTTTCATGAAGTATAAATTCAATGTAAGTAAATTAGTTACTGTTTCCAATTCCCACCATTTCATTTTGGTGAACTAATAGCTTTTTTATGCACACCATCCTTTTCTCTTCTATTATCTTCTACTAGATTTTCTTGTTTGGTGAATTAAGCTTATTCAACAATTTTGGATCTCTTTATCAAAATCTTACATGTGTTTGATAATTTGTTTTACAAAGATGATTTCAATATGCTAGATGAAATTATTAGTGATTATCAAGAAATATATGGTTCTACGATTCTTACTTCCTTTTTCATCTTCTTCTATTTCCCTTCTTCACAAATTTCTTTAAAATATTCTTTAACACAATCTTGTAATAATTCTAATAAACTTATAAACATGAATTTTATTTTCAATGTCTCTAAAGAACTTGAGAAACCAAAAATCTATCCCTATAGAGCAAAAGAAGTAAAGATAAAACCCATAATAATTATTTGTGGTATTCCTAATACACCACAATCTTCAAGTTATTATGTACACATTCCTAAGTGTATCACTTCAATCATGCTTGTGACTTCTAATTATAATTTAGTAGGCCACACATATAACACTAGAAGAAACATAAAAAATCAACACTCCCAAATATCTACATTATCCTACACCTATTCTTCTACCTACTTCTAAACCTATTTTAAAATATCTAGTAGATTACGATCTTATCAAGTGACTTTGTGTTATTTTGGCTAAGATATCTCTCTATGACATTTTTCACATTTTCCAAACTTCTCCTACTTATCATGGAGGGCTGATGCAAGAAGTTGGGTCCACAAAAGCTCAAAAAGTGGAAGTGTTTTTACTATTTTTCAAAATTTGTCACACTTGGATTGAAAATTTGAGGCACTTACACAATGAATCTTAAAAAAAGTCAGGAATATGAAAATTTGAATTTTGAATCTAGCTTCTAAATATGTAATTTATTCAAATACCCAGATGATAGAAATTGAATTCTGATAGGGATGTACAAAAACCACTTTTTGAAAGTCACTTTTTTCTACCATACCATGCACGTGTACGAACACCACTTTTTGACCCAAATAAAAGTATTTTGCTAATTAATTTTGGGGAAAGATAACCAACAACATGAATATTGATGAGGATAGTTTTTGTAAGTTTTTTCTAAATATTTTTTTATTGAATTTTTATTGGTCTTCATTGTTTTTAAAAATTGTGTACAAAAAGCATAATTGGACCTAAATTAAACAAATTTTGAGTCTTTTTTTTTCATTATGTAGAGAATTGTCTAAAGATTGATTGCATATAATTCTTTTTACAAAAAAATTAACCAAAAAAAAGTTATTAAAAATTAAAAAAATTGTTATTTTAAGTTTATGGACTAGTTTACTTAGAAATTAATTAAAAAATAACAAATATAATCCAATATTTAAAAAATATATCTTTGGAAACTAGACATCGTGTTCTCTATTGGGTTTTAATTTCATAGATTGATTTAGAAAAAAAAAGTCCATCAACCATATTGCTAAAGTTGGACATTTCTCTTAAACCTACCTTAGTTTTTTTAGTTGCACGTCAAAGGCTAAGGGTCAAGTTGCCAAGCCTTTCTTGAGCCTAAAAATGAGACATCATGTGGGTTGGGAATTCAAAATTTTAAAAATGCGTATGCATTACAAAATGCGTATGCATTACAAAATGCATACGTGTTCTTTATTTGCTTGATTATTTAAAAAACTAATTACTTTTTAGACAAGCGTACATGTTTTGCATTACAAAATGCGTATGCATTTTTAAAAGTTATTTAATTTTTTAAATAAATGACTTGCACATGTTATAAAATGTGTACACATAATATAACACATACACATTATAACACATACGTGTTTTTTAGTGCATACACATTTTTGTAGGCTCAGGTACCCGAAGCATAACATATACACATTTTTTTAATAATGTGTACGCATTTCCAATGAGATTTTTTTTGGCCAAAACTTCCCCTCTTTGTGGACCCAACTTCTTGCTTTTACCCTAGAATTCTTTAGGAGGCTCTACAAAAGATCCTTTTACCATATTCTTCTAGACTCGTTGATTTCAATTCTTTAATGAAATACATTTGTTTTGATACCCCAAATGTTACATTCCATCAAGATGAACTTCCTCCTCCTGAAGTGCAAAGTCAATTTGATCCACTAATCATAATCATTGTTGTTAATAATATAGGTATTAGATGCTCCCTCATTGATCTTGAATTAGGAATCAATGTTTTTATGTTGATTTATTACCTCATCTCAAAATATACCCATCTTCTCTTGCTTCTATGTCTCTTTCTATTTGTGATTTTGTATTGTTGGTTGGAAAGCTCTAAGAACTATAATATTGTATGTTTAGCTCTAACCTATCATGTTACCCACCCCAATATATGTCTTGCCAGGAAATCTATCATTCAAAACTCTTCTAGGTCAAATATGAATACACACTATGGGTGCAATTCCATGTACCTTACATCTATATATTAAAATTATTACAACCTTCTTCTTGAATAACTATAATATTGAACTGAAGGAAATAGGGTTCCACATTTTAGGAGATGGAACTAGGAGGACCTATTTCACTCTTAATTCATTAAAGGAAACCCTAGATCCCTCAACTAAGTGACTCAATTGAGGGAAGGATACATAAGAGGGTAGTTTCCTTAGGTGAGATTAAAAAGAGGGGTTCACCACTAAGAAAATGCTTAGAAAGAAATAAAAGAAAGTAATATGCAAATCCAACTATATGACCTAGAAAATGGAGCTTGAAATCAAATCACTAAACAACAAGATACATAAAAGTATATGGAGGATTGCAAATGACCAAACATGACCTAAAAACCATGAAATTTGTTGTTTTTGAGGTGTACTGGGACTCATATGCCAGACTAGGAAATTTAGTGCCAGTATAGGGTTTCTGGGTAGTATCTTCAATCTCCAAGTGACTGATCATAATCCTCTAAAACCTAAAAAAATGGTCAAGTACTAGGACACATATTCCCAAATAATTGTAAAGTGTCCCATTTCTTCACAAAGTGTCCTAGGAGAAGAATTTTGAACTAGAACTTTGTGAGCCTTTGAAAATGGATCAAATAAGCACTTTCCCACTAGTTTCATTCAGATAGGTTGGATATCTTGCTCTAGATCTAAGTTTCCACAAGACTTGATTACTTCTTATGATAACTTTTTCAACTTTGCAATTTTGGTACTTTTGAAGGCTTCAAAATCCACTTTTTCTTCAACCTATAAACCTATAATCACAAATTGAAGGAGAAGAAAAATGTTGTTTTGTTAAGGAATGGGATTTTCCTTGGTCAAACCCTATTTTGGTAATCAAACCTTAATGAGAAATGAAGCATGAAACATAAGATGAAACAATAGAACCTTGTTTGAAACCTTGCAGATTTGCAAACAAGCATGAAGTGGTCTCAATGGATTTCGATCTTGATCATGATTCTTGATGAAAGATAATGCTTTTGAATACTTGAATTGATCTTGAACAATACATCACAACATTAGCTCAAAACCATATGCATGATGCATCAAGCCTTTGTCATGAGAATAGATCTTGAATTTCTACAATAATCTTCTACAAATCGGCCCTTGAATGCCTTCTTGAATGCTCTTGAATAATCTATAATGCTCTTGTGAAATCTTAGGATGCTTGAATCAAAATTTCTAGGTGAAAATAAGTGAAATAACATTGTATTAATACTTGTTTATGCCAAATTTCATGAAATTACAACACTACAAAATGACATCAAATCTAGGATAATAAAATCCCACTAAGAATCTAATTTAAATTAGGTCCTAGTTAAAGCGGAACTCATACGCTAGTTGGAGCATATGAGTCCTAGTATCTTAAACATGGGACACAAAATCCAAGAAGTGTCTTATTTAATTTGAATTTGAAATTAGGTCCCAAGACCTAGGTGGGACTCATATGCCCAAGGCGATGCATGAGTCCTAGATCACTAAGTTTGGAACACACAACACCAAGAATTGAATTATGATTTGTTATTTGATAATTGTAGGGATTATACTCAAAAAAATGCATTTAATTAGTCTTGTGGATGCAAAATAGGATCAATTAAGGCATAAATAAGTCCAAACAATTAATAAAGCTCTATATTAGTGTGAAAATGTAAAGATACACTTTACAACACCCTAAATAAGGCACAATTAGGTCCATTTAGTTTAAAAGGTCCATACACTTAATGTGAATGTGTAAAACACATTACAACACTTAATCAAGGCAACATTAGGCTCATTTTGATATTAATTATTCCCAAATTAAGTGAGGAAAAGGGATACTTTTTTTGTTAGTACAAATAGTAGTTTTGGACACTACCCATCTTAATCCAAGCTTAAACATTCAATAAATGTAAAAATGGTTTATTTGTATTCTTCTTCACTTTATTTGACTCATGTTAAACTTTTTATGGATATTATAGATTTTTCTATAAGCCTTCTAGATGATTTCTCTGATGAGGAAGATCTAGCCAATTTCATTTGAGTATATTATAATCTCCATTCCTTTCTCTCTTTAAAGAAGAATTAAGATTAACCTTAATCATGATTTGATTAACTTAAGTAAAGATTAGGTGATTTGACCCATTTGACTTAGATTTATGGATTAAAATAAATCAAAAGGAGATGGAAAATGATTTAGACTTAGTTAAATAAATATTTTTATTTATTTAGCTAAAGGGGATGATGTTAGTGGTAAAGATGAATTAAATAAGATTGGTTTATTTAATTAAAGATGAACTTTAGGATTAAATAAATAAAATGATTTATTTAATCAAAAAAGGGGATAATGATTTAAATAAATTTGATTGATTAATATAGGAATTGAGATGAATTAATTAAATGGTAAATAAAGGGGCGATTAAAGAAGAATCGAAGTTAGTTTATCAAGATATTTTCATGTCTACCATTTTCCCCTCTTTGAAGCAATGTACTTGCTGCATTGGTTCAAAAATAAACGTACCACAATCAAAATTCAATTTTTTTCTAATTTTTTCGAGTGAAAAGATTTGATTTGAAGGCCAATCTTGAGACAAAGAGGTTCAAAATGGATGTATGGATGGTTATGATAAGATTCTTAGAATAACCAATCTATATTATCCTAAACAACTTAAAAATGATGATGCAATGCATTTGAGATGGATGATGTGATGATGCCTATATGATTATGTAATGGATGTTTTATGCAAATGTATGGTTTCTGAGATGCTTAGACTAACAGATCTATATTATGATGATGAACATGTAGATGAGATGATTAGCATTTCTTATATGATATGATATGGTATGCAGTATGCTAATGGTTTGTGGATGCAGGATGGATGCATTGGTGATGATGATTACCTGATCATGACGTGATGTTAGCACAAAAAAGAAGAAAGAAGAAATGAGATGATGACAAGAGGCTTCAACAAGTCAACTTTATTAGAGATGATGATGAGAAATGGATGATTTTTTTATCAGGAATTGGGATTTTAAAAGGGCCACTTACCTTATGTTTGATAACACACATAAGCACGATGCATCAAGGTATAAAGAACCAAGATGGCGTTGCACCTAGTGTGATGGACTTTGAGTTGACAATCAGATAGGAGTACTCCTATTCACACCTGACATATGAAACCTCATTTAAAATGTAGTTCAGATATTTTAAACATCTCAAACCAAAGAATAGAAAGGAAAGCCTTCCTATGTGGTCAACAAGATACCTAAAACATCCTCCCTACGCCCAAACAAAGCACGCATAACCGAGGTTATATTACAAGAACATCCAACAAGCACAATAGATAAGAAGATAATGATCATTTCCCCATTCCTATATCTCTAAATCCTTTTGTTCAGACATAATCAAGAGGTCCTTGGAATGAGCGCAATAAGATAAATCAAAAGAGAAAGATGAAGTAGACAAACAAGCTAATGTTCTTCAATACTGCTAGCCAAGACTAAACTATGGTGATGCCTGATGTTGATGTCCATTGTAGGAAGGATGTATCCTAGGACATGATGATATGAGATGATTTGATGTGGGACCAATTGGATGATAGGCTATTGACGTAAAGAGTTGACTAACTTGTTTACGTACTGAACTAGACTTAAGATTTTGACGTTTCGAGATTTCACTTTTGATCTGCTAGACTTGTTTCCAATAGTTTTACCAAAGGTTGAGGATGACGATTGTTTATTATGAGTGGTGTTTATTGTTGGTGAAGGTGAGATGAGGAAAGATGAATTTTTTAAATATTTGGATTTTTTGATGTTTTTTGAAATGTTTTGAGGCTGTTTTTGGTATTTTTGAGATTTTCAAATGTTTTGATTCTCTATTTCCAAATGTTTTGGGGTTTTCTGAGATTTTGACCAAGAGACTAACCTAAGGACCTATCCTAGGGGCCTCGGGGGCTGATCAAAAAATTAGCCTTTCCTACATTATACACACTGAGACCACGTAGTTCGACTGATATAGACTAGATTATTGATGAGATATGAACAAATGGATTGCTAGTTTATTATGATAGACTCCTAGAGGACTAACCTAAATGTCTCAGGGGATGATCAAAGATCAACCTTGCCTATGATCAAGGCTTAGAGACCCATAGTTCAACAAGACAACTCTATTTTTTGACTTTTTCTGATTGACTTTTTGACTTGTTTTGGGATTTTGATGTGTTTTGAATGTTTTGAGATTTTTGTTGGTTTTATGAATGTTTTTGGATTTTCTGATTTTGGGATGTTTTTGGATTTTTTGATTTTCTAATGTTTTTGGATTTTTTAATTTTCTGATGCTTTTGGATTTTCTAATTTTTTGATGTTTTTGGATTTTCTGATTTTCTTATGTTTTTGGATTTTCTAATTTTTGGACTTCAAGAATATACACCAAACCGATCCGATGAGAACATGCCCCCAACATGATGTAATAGACTACTTTGATAAAGGCATGACAAACTGACCTTGAGGATGGAACAAGTAGTACTAGGAGGGATCATGATACAAACACAAGACCAAACAATGATGTAGATGTCGAACGGATGGGTGATGGAGATATGGAATGCGATGGATTATGGAAGCTTGATGGAGGGATGATGTAGAATAAGCCATGATGATCCTGGTGGATGGAAAGTGCTTATTTACACAAGGCACCTATTTGCTAGGTTTTCACCAAGGTACTTACCTAAAGTGCCACCGAAGTGGTTTTCACCAAAGGATGATTATTTTCTTTATTGTTTTTGATCATTTTTCTAATTTTTTTGGATTTTTGTATTTTTATTTTTATTTTTATTTTGTTGTCACCAAGATGCTTGTTTGCCAGGTTTTCATCAGGGTGACCACTTTTTTAGGAAAATTTTTTAATTTTTATTATTTTTTGGTTCTATACCTTGAAATATTTAGGCATAATTTTTTTTGAGATGGGAGTTGTTCATGGGTTGCTACAAAGCCTTGCCTTCGGGTGTTGATAACTGATATGCCCTTGACTTATAGCTTGCTATGATGATGAATGGTCCCAACCAGTTGGGTTCAAAATTTCCTTTGTCATTTGGGTTTGGGATGTTCTTTTGATTCTCTTTTAGTACCAGTTCTCCGACTTGAAAGGTCCTACTCCTGATCTTCTTGTTATAGCTCCTCTTGAGTCAGTTTTGATAGACATGCAAATAGTTCAATGCTTCTATACGTCACTCATCCAATAGCTCCATCTCATTCAGTCTTGATACTAAGTATTCTTCATCCGTGATGAGGTTTTTTAATCATATTCTTAGTGAAGGGAGCTCGATCTAAATGGGTAATACTGCCTCTGATCCGTAGACCAGGAAGAAGGGAGTGTCACTTGTTGGTGTGTGGATGTTCCTTCGATAGGCCCTGAGGGTGGGATTTAGTTGTAGATGCCAGTCACGACCTACGTCATTGACTGTCTTTTTGAGGATTTTTAGAATGGTTTTATTGGTGGCTTCTGCTTGGCCATTGCCTTGGGGATAATATGGAGTGGAAAAGCAATGTTGGATTTTAAATTTTTCACATAGGTCACAAATATCCTGATTCTTGAATGGTGTCCTGGAATTATTTGAGATAATAGCTTGGGGAACACCGTATCGACATATTAAGTAGGTTAGGATGAACTTTGATATCTGCTTTCCAACTGTGATGTATGTCATGGGGATGGCTTCCACCCACTTGGTAAAGTACTCAGTGGCGGTTATGATGAACTTGTGGCCATTAGATGAGGTGGGAGTGATTTTTCCAATGAGATCAAGCCCCCACTATGAAAAGGGCTATGGTGTGATGACGAGATGAAGTTCTTGGGCTGGAGCATGGATGAGGTCCCCATGCTATTGACATTGTAGGAACCTTTTGACATAGTCATGTGCTTCTCTTTGCATTGTCGGCCAATAATACTCCATCCTCAACAATTTCTTGGCCAAGGTCATTCCACTTGAGTGTGAACCATAAATATTGTTATGCACCTCAATTAAAGCAGTCAATGCCTCCTCAATGTTTAAACAATGTAGTAGGGTTGCTTCTATGCTCCTATAGTAAAGGGTGTTTCCTAGGATGATGAACCAGGATGATTTCTTGACAAAGGTTCTTTTTAGGCTTGAGGGTAAGTCAATAGGTAGGACCCCTATTCGTCAGTAGGTATAAATGTCACGGTACCACAGATCACCAGAACCAATGATTTCACACACAAATTCTAACTTTGGTACCTTGAATGCGGGCACGAGAAGCTGTTCTACCAAGAATTCATGCTTTGGGATGTTACGAGGGATATCCAGAAAGGATCCAATTGTTTCCATGGAATCTACTGCTCTATTGTTTGCTATGGGGATTTGCTCAAATTTGATATCAATGAATGATTCTTTGAGGCTCTCTACCAACTTTTTGTATGGAGTTAGTTTACTTGACTTATTATCAGCTGGGAGTCTCCATATACTATGAGGGAATGATGTGCCACTGTACTACTATTCTGAGACCTATGGTTAATGCCTCATACTTTGCAATGTTGTTAGTGTACAGGAATTCCAACTTGTAGGATCTAGGTATACAATCCCCCTATGAAGTGATGAAAAAGACACCAGATCCTTATCCATGCTGCATGTAGGAACCATCAAAGTAGAGTTTCCAGTGGTTGGCTATGCTGAGATTGAAGATGGATTCATCTAGAAACTCTGATATGAGTGGATTCTTTGAATATATGGGAGCTTCTGCAAGCTGATCTATGATCACTTGGCCTTTGATTGATTTTCATTCCACGTACTCGATGTCATATTCAGATAGAATCGTGACCCACTTGACCATCCTCCTTGTGAGCATTTCCTTTGATAATAGGTACTTGAGGGGATCAATCTTGGCAATGAGTTTGATTTTGTGCGCCAACATGTAATGTTTGAACTTCTGTGAAGCAAACGCTACTATTAGAATTTTTTTTTGATGAATGAGTAGTTTAACTCATGCCTGACCATTATGTGGCTGATGTAATAGATGGCCCTCTCTATCCCATTTTCATCATGCTGAGCTAGGAGAGCATGAAGGGCTACTGTTGTTACTGACACATAGAGGATTAGTGGATTTCTTGGGATCAATGGCATGAGGACTGTTGGTGTGAGCAGATATTCTTTGATTTTGTTGAAGGCTTCCTCACACTTGTCATCCCACTTGTACGCTACTCCCTTGTGAAGTAGGTGAGAATATGGTTTTTTTTTGTTTTCCAATTGTGCTATGAATCTGCGAATAGACTGAAGCCTTCCTTGGATGCCTCTCAACTATTTGAGTGTTTTGGGTGCCTCCATCTGAAGATTGCTTTTACCTTGGTGGGATCTATCTCAATACACCTCATTGACACTATGTATCCCAATAGATTTCTTGATTGTACACTAAACACACACTTCTTTGGATTTAAACAAACCTTATATTCATCTATCCTATTGAAAATAACCCTCAAAGTTGCTATGTGATATCTCCTCTTTCTGGATTTTGCTAGTATGTCATCAATGTAATCTATGATAGTTTTGTGGATCATGTCATGAAAGATTAATTTCATAGCTCTTTATTAGGTGTCCCTATCATTCTTTAGGCTGAATGGCATCATGTTCTAGCAATAGGTCCCCCATGGAAAGGTGAAGGTTGTTTTGTGTTCATCTTCTTTAGCAATCATTATTTGGTTGTACCTAGAGAAACCATCCATCAGAGAAAGCATTTCATGTCTTGTTTTCATGTCCACTATAATTTCAATGTTAGGTAATGGGAAATCATCTTTCAAACATCCTTTGTTTAGATCTCTAAAACCTATGCAGATTCAGATGCCCCCATCAAGTTTTGAGACAGGAACCAGATTTGACACCCATTCTCAATAGTCGATTGGCCAAATGAAGCTTGCATCAAGTAGTTTCTTTAATTCCATCTTGACCAATAAAGGAATCAAAAGATGCATTTTTATGAGTTTTTGTCTAACAGGCTTTTCTTCAGAGTAGACTGCTAAGTGATGAACCATAATCTCTGGATTCAGCCTAAGCATGTCCGCATAGATCCATGCAAAATTAACCTGTCTTTCTGTCAAGAAGGCTGCTAGGAGCTCTTGTTCCTCTGATAGTAATGATTCTACATAGAATGTGATGTGTGGGGTCTCCTCTATTCCCACATTAATTGGTTTGCATTTTATGGCTAGGACTGTTGATTTTTCCTGATGGAGAGCTCTAAGAGGAAGATTAAATCCCCCATATTTGGTCACCTCAGAGAGTCTTTCACCGTTGAATGCATCCTTTCTTTTTTATTATTTTTAGGTCAGAGAGTTCCATAGTGTAGTTTTCACTTAAGGACCTAGAGAATATTCTCAGTTTTTTGCTTTTGCGAATGAGGGATTCAATCATTTCCCCATAGTTTGCATGTGTATCTAGCTCGATGATGAATCCTACTTTGTGATCCCCACATGGAATATTATCCTACAATCCCATGAATTCTAAGAGTGCCTCATCATTTTTGAATGTGTCAAGAATTAGCAATCCTCGTTGGTCATAATCGATGAGTTGGGGGTAAACTAGGAAAATTTCATGGTTTTGATGGTCAGTGGACTCAAATGACATAGTAATAATCATGAGAAGGGTGGTTTCCTTGAAGAGCATGGGTAGGTTGGTTATGGGATCTTCGTCATCACTACTACTACATACGTTAGTTATGTCAAAGGTGAAGTTGTCTATGACTTAACCTGTAGATATGGGTAAACAAAGTTCGGTTGTTGATCGCTGAGGAGTTTTGATCTTCCTAACTAGGGGATTTTGGCCACGTATGGTTATACTCGAAGGGGTACATCCAAGG
This sequence comes from Sequoia sempervirens, assembly GCA_007258455.2. NCBI lineage: Eukaryota > Viridiplantae > Streptophyta > Pinopsida > Cupressales > Cupressaceae > Sequoia > Sequoia sempervirens. The sequence goes on along the minus strand of VDFB02264372.1, from coordinate 54,012 downwards.
CCAATATTTCTCATTCGCATCTCTAGAATGATGGGTTTTAAAAGCCCATTGTCATTTTTTGCTAGTTTTAGGTTTCTGTCATAGCCCGTTGCGAGCATCATTTGCGAACCTTTGCTGTTGTCATCCATTGGTAGATCGGCTCCTAGTCTATTGTCTTGGTATAGGAGACAGGATGGGTCCTCCTCTATTACTTCTCGGCTAAGGTCTCCCCAACTTCTAAAGTTGGAATATCCTTTAGTGGGTGTTTGGGATGTGGAGGCTTCATTTGATTGCGGTCGTCCTCATGATCTAGGAGATTGTAGTAACTCTCCTACCACGGAAGCATTTTTGGGAATTGTATATTTTCTGCAACCATTTTCCTGGATGATGAATTTGATATCAAAGATGGTGGGGATGGTGGGAGTGGCAGGTGTCTCTATCGCATAAGTGGAAGTGAGAGTGGCTAGTTCAATGTATGGTGTTGATGGGCCTTCATCATTTTTAGGCACTTGAGGAATTTTGTAGTATTTTTCCTCTAGGTTCTTGCAGTAAGAGAATGGTTCGGGATCTCCATGGATGGTGACCTCTTGGCCTTTATATGTGAATTTGACATATTGATGGAAGTTTGATGCTACTACTTGCATTGTGTGGATCCACAGACATCCTAGGAGAATGTTATAAGGCAAGTCAAGGCCCAAAATGTGACAGGTGGTTTCCATGATAGCTAGCCCTACTTGAATAGGGATTTGAATTGTGCCTTGGGACACTCTCTCTTGATGATCATATGCCCTGATTGTAATGCATTTTCCTTTATTGATGTAATCCTCTGAGATTTTTAGGTTCTTAATGAGCTTGAGGGAACAAATGTTCAAACCTGCAGATCCATCCACTAAGACTCACTTGACTCTATTTTTATGCACTAGGACCTCTAAATGGAGTGCATAGTTTTGAGATGGTTGAGTAGGAAAATCTTGATTGGAGAACATAAAGTGATTCAGAGTGATGATGTTTCTGAGCATAGCTTGGAATTGTTCCACATCAAGATCCGCGGGGATAGTGGATGAATCCAATGCTTCCTCAAGGATTTTCTTGTGGGTGGATGAAATTTTCAGCAACTCCATGATGGAGATTTGTGTTGGGTTTCTTTTTAGCTGATCAAGGAAATTATAGCCACTGGCAATAGATCTTGAGTTGGGCGCAGGTACTCTATTTGGTTGAGATGACCCTGTAATGGTGATTTTGCCACATCTTATGGTGACTCCACAATCAGCATGGGCTCCTTTGATGGTGATGTTAGTAGAATATTCATCTAGGGATGCAACGACATGGTCATACACATGATTCATGCTCTTGAAGTTACCCTTCCCCTTATTAGTGTTATGGTTAGGCATCAGATTCGTGTAGATTTTGAGGCTTCGATTTCCTACTAGCTACTCCACATTTATGATTTTTTGATCAATGAGGTCTTGGATTAGGTTTTTTGACCTCATGCAACTATTACTAGTGTGCCCTTTTATTTTTTGGAAGTCAGAGAGCTGATTTTCATTGTACCAAGGTGGTTTCACATCTAGTTCTTGGTAATTCTCATAGGTAGGAGCCTTGATGAGATTTTCGTTTATTAATTTCTTCATGATGACCTTGAGCAGTTCTCCAAGAGTAGTGTATTTACACTTGGTGGAATTTTTGTTTCATTTAGGTGGTCCCCTTTGATCATTGACATTGTTGATTGCTTGATTTTTTGGCTGTTGTATTGTTGTATTAGCTTGATGATTGTTTTGATGGTGTTTTTGGGGTTGTTGTTGTGGTGCAGGTGTGTTTTGTCGAGGGAAATTGATGACAACTTTGGCATTGATAACACCATCATTGGTAATGTTTCGGTTCTTTTCTCATGTGCGAGGTTTGTCATTGTAAATGGTGGATGGGCGATTGTTGTACTATTCAGGATATGCAAGTGATCCTCCTTGTGACATAAGGGCTTGTTCGATGTTCAGCACCATGGAGATCAATTTGTCATATGTGGTGATACCTTGCACTTTGAGATGGAATGCCAAGGCTCCATTGAAATTGGATATGATAGTGCGCACTTGTTGTTCTTTAGGCATGTCCCATTTGCTCTGATTGGCCTTGGATCGCCATTGTTGTAAGAAAGAATAAAATGATTAGTTCTTACCTTGTGTCAGAGCTGATAATTCCTCTAGATTGACATCCATACCAATGTTGAATGTGTATTTTTGGATGAATGCACCTACTATTTCTTGGAATTTTTGATGTCTGGAGGAAGGAAAGAGAACCACACCGTTTCTTGGCCAACTAAACTTCTAGGAAACAGCTGCATCAAATAAGTACCATCATATGTGACTTCCATGCAATGAACCTAGAATTCTCTACTATGATTTTTAGGGTTTCTCGTCCCACGGTATTTATCAAATTTGGGAACTCAAATCCCTTTGGGAACTGTTTCATTACAATACTCCTATCAAATGGATAAGGACAAAATTTGTTGGGTGTTTTCGTTGTTTTCCCTAATTGAAGATAAAGCACCTATTGCAAGAGCAACTTGATTTGTGTTGTGACATCATTTTGCGGATCAGGGGGTGGGATGAAAGTGTTTTGTGGTGGTTCAATTGTTGGTGGGATGGGTGGATTGGTTGGTATGTTGATGGATGGTGTTTGCACATTCTGTTGCACCAAGTATGCTTGCAATTGCTGTTGTACCAACAATGCTTGTTGTTGGTCCTATTGCTATTACGCTAATAGTGCTTGTTTCTAAGCTTCTTGTTGTTGTTGTTGTTGCACCAACAACGCTTATTTTTGGGTTGCTAATAAGGCTGCTTCTTACTGCCCTTGGTATTGTTTTAGCACTTGTTGATATGCTTGTTGTTGGGCTGCTTGCTGTTGTGCAAGATACCGTGCTTGTGCCTGTGCATGCACTTGCACTTGTGCTTGTGCTTGTTGAGATTGGTATTGGGCTTGAGATTGCACTTGTTCCTGAGCCTGGGCTTGTGCTTGTTGGCAAACTTGTTGAATCTGTGCAGCTTGTGTGGCTTGTGTAGCCTATGTTACTTGAGTGGATTGGGATTATTGTTGTGCTTGTTGTTGTAATAAGGCTTGAGCTTGTGTAGCCTGCTATGCTCGTTGTGCTTGTAGCACTTGTTGTGAGGCTTCGATGGCTTGAGTAACTTGGGCAGCTTGCTAAGTAGCTATTTGTGTAGCTTGTCAATTTTGTATTTGTTGTAGTGCCTTTTGATAGGCATCCTGTTGAGTAGCTCGCAACACAATACTTTATTGGTTTGATGTGTTCGCGTTTGGTGGAGGTGGTGGTGGAGGTGGATTTTGAATGGTGCTTGTTGTGGTGATGAGAGGCACTATTGTGTTGATGATTGAGGTTTGAGTGGTGGATGGTGTGATCGATATGCTTGGTCCTTGAGAGACCATGTTTTGAGATGTCTGGGGGATAGTTGATGATGCAACTTGCATTATCAAGATGGTTGTCATCTATTGTTGTGATGTTGATGAGAAGATGGAATGATTCTGTATGATGTTTAGATTAATGTTTGGTGGATTGATTTGATTTTGTTGATCGATGTTTATTAAAGGGGGAAGCCCTAAACCAAGAGGTGATATGGATATTGATGGCAATGGTGGGAGTGGTGGAAAGGTGAGTGGCATACTCCCTTGAGGGAATGATGAAGATGTAGTGTCAAATATTCCCCCTGGTCCAAATAAATCTTCTTCTCCTTGTGGGGTTATGGGGAGAGGTGTTTCACGAAATGATGATGATGGGTCATTAGGATCATGAAAAGTGAGAGGGACATGTGGATGTGATGGATTTTGTGGGATGGATTGCCCCAAGATGGTGTTTTCATCCAAATCTTGATTGTTTATGAGGGGGTGTGTTTGCAATGCATTGAAAAATGCACTTCGCTTGTTAACAATGGGTTGAGTTGGAGCAATGGATGATGTGATTTGTGGGATGTTTTGAGTGATGTTTTGAAATGGAGGTGTAGATGAGATGGGGAGTGTGGATGAAATTGGGGGCATGAATCCAAAACATGGTTCCACAATAGTGCTCACATCGAAATCGGAAGGGAGTTTAGCCCCTTGCATTGCTAATTTGAGAATGTATAGTGAGGGATTGAGTATCATCATGATGTTGATAATCTTATGATTCTCTGGATTTTGAACTATTTCGGTGATTTCCTCTTATGAAATTCCAAAGGGATTATTGGTAAGATCCTCTACTTGGACACCTTCCTCTTGATGGTCTTGCGAAAATGGAGGAAGATTAATCGTGAGATTTCCAGACCCAATGGGATTCATTTTGGGAGTGGTTTGACTCAAGTCACTTGAATTATATGTTTATATGTTGGCTTCCATGTTCCTCTTGTGTTGAGATCTAGTTTGCACCAAAAAATAGGGATCAATCTTCAAGAATGTAAGAGATGAATCTCTAATACTTTGGATTGATTTAACTTTTAGGTAGAAAAGAGAAAATTTAGGATGATTTAAGATCAAATGTATGATGGTGAAAGGTGTGAAAGGTGGATGATATGGACGATTAGAACTCTTGAGAAATCTTGAAGGAGATGTTAAACTTTAGAAATTGGATTTGATGTTTGATGTTTGATTTGGGATTAGATTGATTTGATTTGGATTTGGACTGTGAACTCATAAAATCTAAGAGGCTGGATGTTGTCCTAGAGTGAATTTGTCATCAAGATGCTTATTTGACTAAGTGCGATAAGAAGGATTCATCTAAACACACCTAACCAAACAAGATTATTTTTTTATTGGGTTTTGATTTTGGATTATGAACTAAACCCCAAGATGTTGGATGTTATCAAGCGATAAAATTGTTCACAAGGTTTGATAATTTGACTAAATATGTGGAGAAGGATGCATCTACACAAATCTAATCAAACAAGATGATTTTTTATTTGTTTCAAATGATTTTCCCAAAGTTTACATGGAGGATTTTTCCAATATTTTCAAGAGTTGATGATGAGATGATTTTGGTTTGATGTTCAAAGATGGATGAAGGTTTGATTTTGATCCTATGTTTACCTAAAAAGACACTTGTTTTACTAGACCTCAGTTTTGAAGAACACGCTTTTCTCTAGAAAAGGTGTGGAAATTATTGAAAAAGATCTGGATTTTGTTGGAAAAATAACTAATACAAATTTGGGTTGTTTCTTGAAGCTTTCCTATACAAGTTAAAAAGTAGTCTTCGTTTGAATTTGTATAGTGTTGAGAGATGCTTTTGGTGATCTTTTGGAGTAAGAGCTTTTACCTCTGGTTTCTTGATCTTGATCTTGCGTGAAATTATTTGGGACACATGTGTGGGATTAAATTGTCTTTAGTCTTTGCTTAATGACTTCATTTTACCACAAACACTTCTTTATTAGATTTTGAAACTATATGTCTAATTTTTTAATTTCTTCTCATCCCACAAAGTGTATTATGTGGAAATCAAGGAAATCAAAGCAAGAGTTACCTAATGTTTACCTTAGTAGGAGAAAATTGAGATAAAATTCAAGTTCCTAGAAACCTCTAAGGATATGAATCCCAAGGGAAAGCAAGGGCATGTGAATTTGTTCAAGGATATTTGCTTCTCCTAAAGGGTTTAAGATTTGATACTCATGTTAAATGTTTGTTTTCCAATGTTTTTGATCAAGTAATGTGTTTTGATTTCAAGAACAAGTACAACCCTATGGATATTTGAGACAATATTTGTTGAGTCCCCACTTGGACAAGTCCAACTATGCTTACTTTCAGTGGATGGTTAAATGCTTGACCCCAATGGCTCCCCTCCATAGCTCAACACTTCTTTCGAGGCATACCTTCCATGAATCTCCCATGGCATACTTTCCATCTCTACTAAAAGCCATAAAGGTGTGGGGTGGCTTTAGAACGACCGTTCTTGCACCAATAAATAGATAAGGATTTTGGCCTTTCTACACAAGGGTTTTAATGTAGGAATTCCATTCGTGGGGGACCATCCATGTGGTGAGAGACCATTGCCTCCCTTCTCGTCAAAATAATCCTCATGACATTGGCCTTTGTTCCAATATCTACACTTATATCCTAGGTGGAAGTCGCTTAGCTTTAGCATGCTCCCGGTTGGGTCATTCCCTTGGGTGAGTACTTTTTCCCACAAGGAAGGTCCTCTAAGATAAGCAAAAGTGAGAAAACATATTTGTAGTTCGATCAATCTTTGTTGAGAAACAAAGAGAGAACAAAAACAATATGTTCCACTCACACTTGCAAGATGTTTGTTCAATTTGAATCCCAAAATGAAATGTGGAGGCAATTACTTTACCCAACTTAAGATCACCAAAAGGCCTTTTGATTCTCAAGATCGCCGTGAGGTGTGAGAGAAGTTCATACATCCTTTCGATGGTATTACTTTGAGTAAGTAATTACAAGAAAAAGAAACACTTTCTCATTTTAAGTCCACAAAGAAAAATTGAAATCTTTTTATAACATCAAATCAAATGTGGAATTTTCCTTGTACAATTTGTTAGCCTAAAAAAAAATCTAGTGAGTTTTTCCTAAGATTCATTTTAAGCCTTTTGTAGCAAAGATTGCAATGTTCTTTTTAAAGCCCCAAAAAGATGTAAGTTGATTTAAAATAGAAAATTAAAGCATGAAATGGAAGCTCTAAGCATTTAAAAATTCTTTATCAACTCCAAGATTCTTCAAAGATCGCTCCTTATGTTTCAATGTCACCAGTCCCTTGTGCAAATGAAAATCCCTCCTCCATTTTTCTATTAAAAAAAAAGACAATCATGTGAGAATCAAAATATTAAATTCGTTTTGATCATTAACTTCAAACAATACCATGATATGAATTGAAAGGACAAATAATTTGGATGATCATGAAGGGAGCCTTTTATAAGTGAATCATGCTTTGATATTGAACTAGACTCTAATATAAAACCTCAATAACATGAAACTTACAAAAAATGATAATATCACTCATCATCAAATTATCACAAATGAATGCTAAAGATCCAACTTTCAAATCAAAAAATTATCATGATGACATGATCTTACATCTCCTTAAAATATCAAGAGCACCCATATCATGTTATCATTCTTAATATGTGATAAAAAATCCACTTTAGAACAAAACATCCATCTATAAATCAAATTTTTTTTTCAAGACAACACATTATAACCGATACCTCAACCAAAGATTAAGGATCCTCTTGAATGTAAAAAAATGAAAGTAACCCTCTCCTATTTAAAACTCAAAATGCATTTTAAAAGAGAGAGTCAAGGATATTTGACCACTGCGTTTAAATGTAATTTGATCTATAAATCAATAAAGCCTTTGATATAATTAGTTTTCCAAAGGGTCAACATAATGCAAAATCAATGAATTTAGAGAGTCAAAATATTAAACAAATTTTGGATTTTTCCATTTGCATAGGCTATGACTAGTAGAAGATATAACATATAAATGTCAGATACTTAGATATAGCATTCCCAAATTCACATTCAAATTAAGATGGAAAAATGCAAATACATATAAAAAAAAACCTCAGAGATTTAATGCACATAAATGCATCCTGATTGGATGTGAGCACCATAAATTTGCAACCATTCTAAACTCCAACACTCATTAGCAATGGGCTAGTTCAAGCTATGCAAACCTGCAAATGCTCCTATGAAATAATACACCATGCCTCTCAAACAAAATAACAAAACAAACTAATTGAAACCATAAAAGAAGCACAATGTATAACTATTCCATAGTGGATTGGTGTCACTTTGATGTGAAAAGTGGCCCTTTCCCAATCCTTTGACAAGCCAAATGATGAAGATTTGTTATGATATGAAGTGGACAAAATTAGTTCTCAATATGAAGAGAGTAACTTTTCTCTAAATTGTGGATTATAAGAATGAAGGATAACCTCTCTATTTATAGAAGAGTTTTATGAGAGAAGAAGAAAATGGGATGAATGTGGGATAAAAACCCAACCAATAGAAAGAAGTGACTTTTCACCATGTGAATGGGCCAAGGATGTACACATTTTGATGAATGTGCCCATAAATGCATAAATTTGAAATTTGAAAATGTTGAAATGACAAGGTGGAGGGAGAGTCAAATGGAGTAATGGCCACTTCGATCAATGCAAAAGAACTTGTAAGATGAAATAAATTCCTTGTTGGAAGGACTCATCCTATTTGGAGGGTGATTTGAAATGGAGGAATATTCCATTTTTATGCCTTGTTGAGAGAAAATGAAGATTTAATAAATTAGTCAAATGAATTTATTTATGCAAGTGGGAAAAGCTAGAAGATGGGACATGAATTAAGATTAACCTTAATCATAGCTTAACCTTAATCATGATTTGGTTGACTTAAGTGAATATTAGGTGATTTGACCCATTTCACTTAGATTTATGGATTAATATAAATCTAAAGGAGATTGAAAATGATTTAGAATTAGTTAAATAAATATTTTGATTTATTTAGCTAAAGGGGATGATGTTAGTGGTAAAGATGAATTAAATAAGATTGGTTTATTTAATTAAAAAATAACTTTAGGATTAAATAAATAAAATGATTTATTTAATCAAAAATATATATAATGATTTAAATAAATTTGATTGATTAACAAAGGAATTAAGATGAATTAATTAAATGGTAAATAAAGGGTGATTAAGGAAGAATCAAAGTTAGTTGATCAGGATATTTTTCATGTCTACACTATCAAACATAATTTCCACTTTCACATAATGAAGAACTTGAAACAATAGATATAACACCTCTAGAAACATTTTATCATCTCATCCAAACCACACAAACACATATTCAACTATGAAGAAATGTAGAGCACAATATAGAACATAACTCTACCACCTTGTGCACTATTTATTCAAATTTTATCAAAAGCACTTTGAAACCAAGTGAAACAAATCCATCAGAAACACTTGCTCAACACGTGCACGCATATTTTCATCAACATGACACTAGATATTACAACAATCTTCCAATTTGAAATACCAAAAATCTTCTCATCTAAAGCACTTTCTCAACACCACACTAGAGGTTGACATAGGTTGACAAAAATGACCATTAAAGACAACATAGTGCAACAATCTCCAAAAATCTCCCCCTTTGTCATTGATGGCAACACCATTTCTAAAAAACCATCAATTAGAGAAGCAACATTACAATGGAAACACCATCTCAAAAAATCAACCTTGCATCCAACAATAATCCCCCTTATTGGGACATTTTAGACTTCAGTCTTCTCTCCCCCATTAACATCAATTATTTCCTTGTAATTTTTAGACTTCACTCTCCATGTTTTTCAAACTACACTCTCTCCCCCTTTGACATCAAAGGAAAAGGGAAACACCTTCATACTTTATTTTAGGAAACATCTGCAAACTACTTTCTCTCCCATTAACTTTATCTTCACTTCTCTCTCTCTACTTCTCTCATTTCCATTGCTCTCTCCCCCTTAGGGGCACAAGATATGCTCCCCCCTAATTGCATCAACCAAAGACAATAGTACCTACTCCCATTTAGAGGTAGCCTTCATCAATCCAGTACCAAGAATGTATCTTGAATAGCTCACGTAGATAGATGCACCAACTTGTATCTAGTTAAAAGGAGAGGCAGTAACCCCTAACTTCTGCCTAAGATACTCAAATATATATTTTGTAAGATCCTTTGTGAAAATTTCTAATATTTGATCCTTTGTAGGCACATATTCCAACTTCACTTCATTCTCTGCAACTTTGTTTCTTAGAAAGTGATACTAGATAGAGATATGCTTTTTCCTTGAATTCATTATCAATTTTTTTGAAATGTTGATAGCACTTGTATTATCACACAATATAGGAATATGTTCATCATATGATACTATGATATCCTTCAATGTCTACTTCATCCACAACACCTATGTGCAACAAGATGCTACTGTAGTATATTCTGCCTCTATAGGAGACAATGACATTGAATCCCGCTTCTTACTCAACCAAGAAACCAATCTAATTCTAAGAAAGAAATAACCTCCACTTGTACTTCTATCAACTATACAACTTTTCCAATCTGCATCTGTATAAATAGTGAAAGAGAAATCAATATCCCTATGATACCATAGACGAAATTATGGAGTGCCTATCAAATATCTAAATATCCTTTCTATATTTTTTTTATGTGGCCATGCCATTTGAATAAAATAATTTTGTGCAATTTACCAACACACAATAGCCCTTATATTTTTTTATTTCATTAAAAAAATTCTTGAATAATATGTTGATGAAATCTTGGTTAACTTTGTAACTCACCAAAATCATGTAAATAATCTTTGTCTTATCTTTGAATGAATTAAACTTTACAAAACAAGATTAAATCCAGTTAGGTGCATATTTGTTATAGACACTAGAAAATTTATGGGGTTTATTGTCTCTCATCATGGAATTGAGCTCAATAAAAATAAGGTAGATGCCATCATAAACATGCCTCCACCTAAAAAAAAATTTGAACGTAGAAGTCTTCTTCGAATATCTAGGAAATTTAAAGGTTCACTTCTAAATTGGTTAATCATACCATTCCATTTACACACCTTATTAAGAAAGACATAAGTTTTCAATGTGATGAGAATTGCTAGAAAAATTTCAATTCTATTAAAATTTATTTGGCTAGTCCTCCTCTCTTGATTCCCACTATACAATGACAATCCTTCCTTATTTATACATTTATTTCATCTCATTCTTTGGAACCCATAGTAGCTCAACATGTCAATGAAAATAAAGAAAGGACCATATATTATATTAGTTAAAATTTACTTTATTATGAAACTAGGTATATTATATTATACATATAATGTCTTGGTATTTCTACTACAACACAAAAGTTAAGACATTACGCTCTTCATTTAGAAAATCATGTCATTGTTCTTTAAGCCCCTTCAAAATTTATTCTCGAAACTTGATCTTTCAAGAATATTGGATTAATAAATCATGTTGCTTAGTAATTTTGAACTTAAGTTTGTTTCTCAAAAAGATATAAAAGAACAAGCTATGGCTGAACAATTAGTTGATGTCTCTTCACCATATTCATTTCCAAATCTAGATTCTTTTCTTGATGAAAATATTCTTTCTATACTAAATGATTCCACATGGAAAATGTATTTTGATGGCTCAAGATGTTGAATTTTCTCTAGAGTTTGAGTTATCCTAATTCTACTCTCTAAAAAATTGATGCCTCACTCCTTTCATCTAAATTTTCTATGTATAAATAACATTGTTGAGTATAAATCCCTTATTTTTAGCTTGTGAGCCACTTCATTGTTAGAAATTAAACATACTCAATTTTTTTAATATTCTCAATTAATAATAAATCAAATCATGGGTTTTTATTAGGCTAAATAGGATAAACTTTCTCAATATCATGATTTAGCCTTATCTCTAATAAATAATTTCTCTTCTTTCACTATTGAAACTGTAACGCCCCGCCGTGTGAACCCCAGAGGACAACAAAATACCAAACTAATTTTTTTTTTTTTAATTTTTTGAAAGGGAAACATTGCGTAAGATGACTATGTGCATATATTACAAGAAGGGCAACAATGCATTTACAAAGTTATCTCCATCCTCTGGGGTACACATAACGGTCATTACAAAATGTAAGTTTTTACGAAAGTGAATATAAACCAAGATTACATAAAGATAACATACAATCATCCATAAACAAGAGAGAGGAAAAAATACATCATTTTATGCCCACATTTTATACTCTAAATAACCTAACACTCTGCAACTACTTTACTAATTTTGCAATTTTTATTTTTATTTTTGTTTACTTAAAGACAATGACAACACTTTTCACTACTTACAACTATAGTCCAAGATCACACTAGTGAGAAGAAAATATAGAAATGGTTCACTAGATTTTTTGGCAATAAAGTCTACTTACTTTGGGTCAGCTTAACGTACCTCTTCCATTCCATCATGTTGAATTTTCCTTGTTTCCCAATGCATATACCTGCAAGGTTTACATGACTTGGCACACACATATGATCAAAGGTAGTTAGCACATGATTACTAGATGAGCTATACAAATCAATGGCAGATTTACAGTATGACAAATCACATACAAGACTTAGAAGAACAGTCCTAGGGGCCCGACCTAATGCCTCGGGGGCTCATCACTTGATGGCCTTGCCTACGTATATATTTCGCAGAGGCACCGTAGTTCGCCCAACTTGAGTTCTCCCAACTCATTGACTCACCCTCATAGAGTATAACCTCTAGTTTTTTTTTCAAAGGTGACTACCTCAGACATGAACTTACACCATAACACTGCTATATGCTAACTCAAACCACTACTCAAACATGCAATGCTCCTAATAATCATCCTATGGATTACACAAGACAATCTTCACTATTAACTAGTTAGTACAAACCTTCATGCTAACTTACAACTTATCATTACAGTACTACAATTATCTAATTAATTTATCCATCACAACTTGGATACTTCATTATTTAAATTAAATTTCCTTAAATCTCTTCATTATTCCCTAATCTATTGAATGAACAAAACCATATGAAAATCACACCTATATATATATATATATCAACATACTCACTCAATCCTAATCTTTTAAAGTCTACAATGAATAATACTATGAGGAGCAATTTAAGACAAAATGAATAGGAGCCTACTATGTTACTCTTTCACTCATTGAGAAATCATTTGAAAACATTTAAGAGAATTATAGAAATGTATTTTAACAACTATCTTGCTAAGCATCTAACACAAGATTAATTTAACTTTCCTATAACTACTTACATTTTCATAATCGTTCATTATATGTAATAAACATCCTGTACCATTTCGCTATATTTTATTTGACCATCACGAAGTCACTTAAATACTTAAAAAATTATATAGATAAAATATAAAATTATCTCTATTTTCACCAACGAATTTGCTTTTTATTTTAACTCATGGTATAAACACATTTTTATACACTTATATAAACAAAGCCATAAAGCACCCTATCTCATCTAGATGACTTCTTCAAATTGATTTCTATTTAAATTCTATTTCCAAGAAATAATATAAATTGTCTATTATCACTCTAAATTTCCCTTAACAAATTAATATTAGCTTGCATTTATATTAATGAGGATTCACTTTAATATTGTACTTTCTATCTATAATCTTTTATTTTTAAATGTTAAATTCCATAAGTCAAAGGCTGTGATTATAATTACTTAACTTTATCAGTAACCCTATGTCAATATTATTTATCCATGAAGATTACCCAACCAACATACATTTACTCTTTTACTAAATTAACCGAATTCTAGATTTACTTCTAGTAATATTAAAAGCATTATCGCTTAAATCTTTAACCCTAAGACTACTTTCTAATAAATAATAATTCCACTAAATGAATATCTTTATCTCGAATCAGATTATTTGAAGAATACTAATCTTCATGATACAATACTATATTTACAAAATACCACACATCATAATTAAAATACTCTGTAGAAAGGACAAAACAATATTAGCTGTACAAAATTCAGTAAATAATGAGATTTCCAAAATTCCCATTAACATCATATAAACATAAAATTCTATATCTTCTTTTAAACTTAACTTAATTAACTAATACCCATAAAGTATAATTACTTAAATGTTTAATGTTATATAAAGGACTAAATTTACTTATATTTTCTAAAAAATAAAAAATAACTCTTTAATTTAATCTACGAAATTCCTTTCTTTCATAATAATATAATTCAGGACCACTTATAAATTTTAAAATTATATTCTATAACAATTGATTCACTCAACTTAATTAAATCTTTTATTCATCAATATTTACTCATTCGATTCCTTAATTCACTAACAGGGTAAAATGAAAACCTATTAAAATTATAATATTCTATTCTATAACATTTGATTCACTCAACTTAATTAAATCTTTTATTCATCAATATTTACTCATTCGATTCCTTAATTCACTAACAGGGTAAAATGAAACCCTATTAAAATTATAATATTCTATTCTATAACATTTGATTCACTCAACTTAATTAAATCTTTTTTTCATCAATATTCACTCATTCGATTCCTTAATTCACTAACAGGGTAAAAAGAAACCCTATTAAAATTATAATATTCAATTCTATAACATTTGATTCACTCAACTTAATTAAATCTTTTATTCATCAATATTTACTCATTCGATTCCTTAATTCACTAACAGTGTAAAATGAAACCCTATTAAAATTATAATATTCTATTCTATAACATTTGATTCACTCAACTTAATTAAATCTTTTATTCATCAATATTTACTCATTCGATTCCTTAATTCACTAACAGGGTAAAATGAAACCCTATTAAAATTATAATATTCAATTCTATAACATTTGATTCACTCAACTTAATTAAATCTTTTATTCATCAATATTTACTCATTCGATTCCTTAATTCACTAATAGGGTAAAATGAAACCCTATTAAAATTATAATATTCAATTCCTTAACTTATACCTTTATTTACTTCAAAATAAATTAAAGTGAATCATTTGGTGACCAATCAATAATCTTTATTTTAATTTCCTTTAAGAAATTATTTACTAAAACTTGTTTCAAATGCAATCGTAATAATAAATAATTATCTAATCTAAGACATAAACAATAATATGTTAAAGTATTCCTATTTTCTATATTTATACCTCTTTATGAACTTTCTAAAACTATAACAAACTAAGCTTTCAAGAGATGAATCTTTTAAGTTAACTCTAGTAATGAGAAGAGACTCAACACATGATCCATGGTAACCATCTTTCTTATTTACATTACCAATGACAGCAAAATACTTTCCTTTATTTAACTAAACTTTCCTATAGTTATCTAAATGTTTCACTTATTTACAAGATTTATCCCTAGAATAATTATCATATTTAAAGAAATTCATAATCTATATGTTTTTGACAACATTCTTAGTAATAGGATGGAAAATCATTACATTTAAATGTGTATATTCTCCCAAAAAAAACCCAGCTACACATAGGTAGATAAATTGTTGTATCAACATTCCACTAAAATAGTTAAATGACTTATTTGAGATGAACATTATTAAACATATGAAAATATTAAATAATTAATACATAAATTCACCGTGGTAAAAAGTAAAATAAATGCATTTCTATGTTGTCTTTTCTGGGTTTGCCTCCATAGAAAAGGCTTTAGAAACTTTCAAGACAATGCAATTGGCAGACGATGCCAATGAAACCAGGGAGATTATTTTATTATATTTTATTTTATTTCTTTTAAATCTATGCACCCTATCCTGTTCAAGCGCTGCCGCTGCAATAGGTTGACAATGAAATCTGGGAGATTATTTAAACCTCTCCAACATTCTATTTTCAGTACTACAGACGTGACAGGTTGCGGATGGATTTAGGAAGGTTGTTAACGCCTCTACAATCTTCTATGTTCAAGTGTGGCTGCCGTCACAGATTGTGAAAGGCATGAGGGAGATTATTCATATATATACACCCTCCCCAGTCTAAACACAACCGCGGCAAGAGGCACAAAAATAGCTTGTTAAAATGTAAAATGTGGATGCAATGACAAGTCACGTGAACTGTTCACATAATTCCTCTAAGGAATGTGATCTAATGGATTGCACAGTTTGCAGGATGAGCACAAGATGGATTGTTTTAAAGACTTAAGAACTTCTCAAGCAAAAGCAATCAGCAGAGAAAGTGGGTAATATATTTTAATTATTTAGAGTGCTGAAAATGTTAAAACCTAAATATGTGCATTATAGAATCCTGGCATGAGATTTTCATCTTAATAAACGTACTCTAAAATCTTGTCAAAACCTTATTTTCCAGCTGCAGCTACGCCCAAGAGAGAAGGGAAGGTCATTACCAGCGAGGAAGAATTTTGCAAGAATGTCACCATAATAGTAGCTTGTCAGCGTCCCACCTGCCTGTGCCAACAACCATTTCCTCTCCAGTGATGGAAACCTCCGTCTCCCCCCCAAAATTCGTCCTTCTAAGGTAGCCTCCCCAGACCAATATCTCTGTTCCTTCAAAAGGCTTTTGAGGCTTTCAAGCAAATGCAATTAGCAGGGTAACCCCCTTGTAGTTGCAACTGCCATGATAGATTTGCACGCAAAATGTGGATGCATGCAGAAGGGCACGTGATCAGTTTGAAAAAAAATGCTTCCCAGACACGTGGTCGCAAGGAAGCCACCTGTAGAAAGACTTTCCAACTCTTGGAAAAAGGAGGATAAAATGTAAAAATTGAAAGACATCGCCAACGATGTTCCCGCATAGAAATAATTGACAAGTAAATGTATGGTTCAAAATGCATTTTAGATATTTTAATAAATGGGAAGACACCATGATGGATTGACGTGACACATTAAAATTTACTTATAGGCAAGAAGGTGGAAGATATAGTTTTAGAGAAGATGGGTTATATATTATATTAGATGGTTTTATTTTATTTTTTTGTAAATATAATTAAAGCGTGTGTTAGATTCTAATATGGGTAAAAATTATCAATAGACATAGTATAAGTGAGAAGATTCAACAAATTAAATATGTACACAAGGAAAGTAAATTTAGTATTACTAATTAACTAGTTTTAAGAAATAAAAATTACCAATGATGAATACTAGCTCTTCTATTTATGGAAGCACCAAAAATAGAAAAGAGATCTTTGCCGTTACGATTGAAAACACATCAAAATAATAGTATAGTTAATATGCTATAGTAAAACGTTAATAGTTAGAGTTTTGTTGCTTAAATATATATATAAATATTTAAATATCAACATAAAGTTTATTTTTTTTTCTTCACTAAAAAAGAACATTTAGTATCACTTGTTTACTCCTATAGTTACAAATATATTTAAATAACTTACATATAAATGTATTCAAATTTTACTCAAATAGTTAAATAGATTTAAGCATGTGTGTGTATTATATATATTATTGTTTTATTTTATGAATATTTGATATTGACAATTGACATTTACTTACATATACTCATACACATATTTATATTACAATAAATTGATTGCCATATTTCATTACTAGTATTTAGGTTTGAATTAAGTGTTAACAACTTAACACAATTCACAATATTTATGTTCATTCTCAATGATATGTAATATCAAAGCTTTTTCATACAAACCATATAAATATTTGTAAATATTGATACCAATAATACATAAGATATATCTAATATTAGGAACTGACACATAGTGTTATAAGGTCTATAATGCTATAAATGTACATGATAATAATATCAACATCACTTTCCCCACCTATTAAACTCTATGCCAAATACCAAATATATGAATTTATAAATATATATATATATATTATAAAACTCCTTGCATTATTAACCGTATACCCAAAATAAAATCTTAACCGGAGACTATACAAAGTAGTATATATATAGATATATTATTAACGTCAAGCAAATGCAAATCGCAACTTTGAAAATTCAATCGATATATCAACCAAACATTTAAATTCTTAATACAGTCAATGCAATAATATAAAAGGAACACATCAAATAACCAACTTACTTTTACAGCAAAGAGGGCAACAAGACCTCACAATCACAAATAAAAAACTCACTTGCATGTTATGAAGGGGCCAAAAGCGGAGGGGTGCTACAGAAACTATCTTGTATAAAGAGAATTGTTATGTAGATGTAAAGGAAAGTGAAAATTACCTTTTACACTTTGATTATTGTACAAATTATTATCACTTTCTAATCCAATTTCTCTCTTCACCCATTATTGTTAATATTCCCAATCTAGGTAGTTTTTTCTTCTACTATAGACTTTGGAGAATGATATTAACAAATTTATACTTATTTCACTGATAGAAGATTTCCTAAAATGCTTTTAAAAACACTCATCTTTATCTTTTAAAGATAAAAACATGTTATATTAGTCTATCTATTATAATATATTAACAATCTTATAATGGCCTTCTACTATGAAGTCTAAATAGGTTATAAATACCTCTTTCCCTCCAAGAAGCCAATTTAGCCTTTGTAGGTGGGCATTGTGGTGGTAGATCCTTAGGATAAAAAAATTTGCACATAGGATACTATTGGAGAGAAATGGAACATGATTCATTTTTCATTGTCAAGAAATGTCCACAATAGTAACAACATAGCAACTTCATTTGAGCTCCAAACCATGAACTTCATGCTCAAGCTTCACCTTGTCCATTTTCTATTTTGGGCTTGGACATTATTGAAAAATTATCTCCACCTTCTTATAAAGGACATGTTTTTATTTGTATAGGTACTTATTTTACAAAGTGGGTTGAAGCTAGTACAATTTTTTCAACTATTACTAAAGTAAATTTTAGATTTTTTCTAGACAACACAATTTCTAGTTTTCGTTTTCTTTGGCTTCTATTTTTTATAATAGAATGCCGCTTAAGAAATTTAATAAGTGAATAAATTAATAGAAAAAAGAAAAAAACATATTCAACAATTATTTATCTACTCCTTATTACCCTCAATGTAATGGTCAAGCTGATTTTTCTAATAAAACTATAAAAGAATTCTTCATAAAACAATTAAGAAGTATAATAAGGATTGGCTTATTTGATTAAAATATGCATTGTAGGCCTATCACACATGTATTTTTATGGTTATTTGAACTACCACATACAATATCATGTATGGTGTAGATGTTATAATGCCTCTAGAACTAGAAATTCCATCTTTGAGAGTTTCCCTTAAAGGGCTTATTAACAACAATACTTACCATGAGAAAATTTTCCATCAGCTTTAGTTGCTCGATGAACATTGGTTAAATTCTCTAAAAAATTTCCAAGCCTATCAAAATTATAATCTCATCAATACAATAATTTTTTTATCTATAATTATTTTAAAGCAAGTGATTTGATCATCTACAAGAACCAATGGAATGTAAATTTAACCCTAAGTACTAAAAATAAATTCAACCCTAGTTGGTTGAGTCCTTTCATTCTCACCTTCATTTACACTTTGGGATCTTATGACCTATCTACAATGGATGGTAAGCCCCTTAAATAATCCACAAATCTCATCCATCTTCATCATTTTCATTTTTTATAACTTCTCTATGTGACATTTATATAATGATTAATGATTTGATAGGCTATTTTGTTTGAAGTTTCAACTTGGATTTTCGTCAGCCCTGCCATGAATTGGATTTGCTGGCACTGGAGATGTCCCATCCAGTGGTGACTTGACTGGGTTTTTTGTGGCGAAGTGGAGCTTGGAAATTACGTGGGTTCATGGTGATGGAGTTGGTGTCCTCGATACGTAGAAGCTGAAATGTAAGTGTTTTCTTGTGGGAGTGTTAATGCATTATGTCACTATTGTACGATGGATGCGGGTGAAGTAAATGTGGGCGAACAAAGTAAATGCAATGTTGAGTGTTGCAATGTGGGAAAGTATACTTCGATTAAGTTGTATTGTTGAAATAGCCATTGTGGTGTTGGTTTGATAGAAAACTATTGTAAAAATCATCACCTTTGGCTCTATGGTTGGTTTGATAGCAAACTATTCCAAAAATCGATGAACTATTGTTCTCCAGAATCTGTAAGTCATTTTACATGCATATTTTCCACAAATGATTAATTTATTGTTGATGTCTTCTTATTATATGTTTCTATCTTTGGCATTATACCCATTTTAGAGAGTTGAAAGAGATTGTCACTCTGTATGTATGGAGAAATTGTAGTTAAATCTTCTTTCTTTCATCAAAAAATATGGTTAGGGTTAGTAATGTTTTTGCCATTTCTTTATTGTTTTAGTTATCTCTGTGCATTTGTATGGTGAGTGGTTTTACATGGATATTTTGCATAGATGATTGATTTATTGTTCATGTATTCTTGTTATGTGTTTCTATTTTTGGCATTATACCCATTTTGGGGATTTGAAAGAGATTATCACTCTGTATGGATGGACAAATTACAGTTAAATCCTCTTTCTTTCATTAAAAAATATGGTTAGTGTTAGTAATTTTTTCACTATTGGTTTATTGTTTTAGTTATCTCTATGCAGTTTTGGCATTATATGCATTAGGATGGGAGCAATTGCAGATCAATATAGGAGTGATTGTTTTTATCTCTATGTATCTTATTTTTATTATTTGTGGTTATCTGTGTGTATCTTTGGCATTGCATCCATTACCATAGGAGCAATTGTAGTTAAATATTCTTTCTTTCATGAAAAAATATGGTTGGGGTTAGTAATTTTATCAGTCTCCATTTGTTGTTTTAGTTATATCTATGCATCTTTGTCATTGCACCCATTAACATATGAGCAGTTGCAGATTAACATAGGAGTGATTGCATGTTATCTCTATGAATATTTCGTTTATTGTTTGTGGTTATTAGTGTGTAGTATCTTTGGAATTGTACCCATTACCATATGAGCAATTGTAGTTAAATCTTCTTTCTTTCATCAAAAAATATGGTTAGGGTTAGTAATTTTATCATCCTCCATTTGTTGTTTTGGTTATCTCTGTGCATCTTTGTCATTACACCCATTAACACATGAGAAACTGTAGATTAGCATAGGAGTGATTGCATATATATATGTATGTAGAGAGTTAGTATGAAAGCATAAACATATTGGAGATAAAATTAGTTTGGTGGCTATGCAGTATTATTCTAATAGCTCATTTACAATTTATGTATTTTTCTATAATGTATTCTTCTTATAAGTTTCTATCTTTAGAATTATATTCATTTTGGAGACTTGAAAGAGATTGTCACTATTCATGGGTGGAAAAATTTTAGTTAAATTTTGTTTCTTTTGTCAAAAACATATGGTTAGGGTTAGTAATTTTTGGCTGTTCAATGTTATTCTAATAACTCTTTTACAATTTCTCTATTTTCCTATAATAGTTAGTGTCAGGTGATGTAGCTCAAATTTTCAATGGAGTGTGTGGGGTTATACTCATTTTGCACAAATTATTGCTACCTATTGGGTTTAGGAGTTCTGTTTAATGTGGCTTTACATTCATCTATGTTGTATGAATATGTTTCATGATATTCTTTTTTCCTTCTATGTTTGAACCTCCCTGTAACAAACTATTCTTCATGATATTCTTTTTTCCTTCTATGTTTGAACCTCCCTGTAACAAAATATTCTTCATGATATTCTTTTTTCCAGTTGTTGATAACAAATTGTTGATTATCATAGTTTTCCTATTCTATTATGCATATTTTATTTATGATATTTTTGTTTCCTAATATGTTCGAAGGAAAATTCATAATTTTTTCCCAATCCTTATTGACCAATGAGTGACATTTAGCAACATTCTTTGCTCACAAGGTAAGGTCCATGTCGTGAAAAGTAGTTTAAAAAATACTATTCTACAAAATCTGTAAGTCATTTTACATGGGTGTTTTGCATAGATGATTAATTTATTATTATGTCTTCTTGTTATATATTTATATGTTTGGCATTATACCCATTTTGGAGACTTGAAAGAGATTATTGGTCTTTATGGGTGGAGAAATTGTAGTTATGTTTTTTTTTTTTTGTCAAAAACATATGGTTACGGTTAGTAATTTTTTTGGACCTAATTTATTGTTTGTAGTTATCTTTGTGGATCTTTGGTGTTATAGCCATTACCATAGGATAAATTTTAGTTAAATCTTCTTTCTTTCATCAAAAAATATGGAGGTATGTGCAGGATCATGATGGGCCAAAAATTGGCGATATAATGGGTATGTGGCTAATGATTTTTTTTTACCCAAAATTGATTAAATGAAAAGGGTTTTTAAAGGAGATTCCCAGCTTTCCACCAATATAAATTATGCTTTACTTTGAATTTAATAAATAATTATTATTCATTTTCTATTTGAATTCTAACTAAAGTCCTAATTGATAGGCTAATTGGAAAACATCTATAGCTTTCAAACGGTATCACATTCTATGCTTTTCATATTATAGGGTTAAAAAAATTTGAATTTAATGAAATTTTGACCAAGTTAAGGTGGTTAAACATACAAGTACTACATGAGTGGTCAAACAGACACCTACTTAGGGTGGTCAGATAGACACCTACTTATTCTTTCCCTGAAATTTAAGTACTACTGTATTAAAATTTCAAATTTTCACCAAATAGATTTTTTTTCTTTTAAATAAACCTAGTAGTTTGGAAAATAAATTCAATTTTCTATAGATTCGATTATTACATATTTTTGAAATAATATAGATAACTTATTCAAATTTTTATGTCAAATTTCCTAACTCTGATTTTTCTGAATTTTTTGCCACTTAAGGGCCTATTTTTTCCATGATGACCCTGCACATACCCATGGGTGGGGTTAGTAATTTTATCTCCTTTGGTTTATTGTTTTAGTTATATCTGTGCATCTTTGGCGTTATACCCATTAACATAAGAGTGATTATAGATTAACATAGGAGTAATTGCATATATATATATATACACAGAGGGTTAGTATGAAAGCATAAGCATATTGGAGATAAAATGAGTTTAGTGGGTGTTAAGTGTTATTCTAATAGCTCTTTTACAATTTCTCTATTTGTCTATAATTGATTGTCATGGTTTTCCCCTTCTATTCTCTATAGTTTATTCATGGTATTTTCTTTAGGTTATGACAACAATTATATGATGCAATAATATGTGCAAAATCTGTATACACCAAAGGCTTAATTGTAGATTTGAGCTACATTGACTGGCATTAAATATTATAGACAAATCATTTATGCAAAAAAGCCCATGTAAAATAACCTGTAGCAAATAATTATTATTCTAACATGTATTATACAATTTATGTGCTTCTCTTCAATATTTATTAACAATGAACATAGCTCAAACCTTGTATGAATATGTTTCATGATGTTATTTCTTCCCCGATCTTCTTGAAGGCCCCTAGAACAATTTGCTTAGGTCTATTTATGTGGGCGGTGGAGCTTACTAATTACATGGGATGTAAGTGTATTATATGAACATGTTTCATTATATTCTTTTTCCCTTGCTTGTTTTAGGTTCCCCACAACAAACTCTTCTTCATGATATTCTTGTTTTCAGTTCCTCATAACAAACTGTTTATTATTGTAGTTTTCCTCTTCTATTCTCCATATCATAAAGTTTTATTTAAAGTGGGTTTGAGAGCATCTGTCATTTTCCTCTGATTCTTAAGTGTTTTCCTAATATTTCTTTTCCAATTCTGCTTGTTTTTCATTTTAATAAAAAAATCATTATTTATTATTTATTTGGAAAAAAATTACAAAAAAAATGCATCACATCAAGACATGAGTCCTATACTTATATCTAAAATCTTATAAAAAAATATTATCATTTTATTGTGGTTAGGGTGGTCAGACAGACACCTACTTCTTATTTTTTCCCTGAAATTTAAGTACTACTGCATTGAAATTTCAAATTTTCACCAAATAGATTTTTTTTTTAAAACAAACCTAGTACTTTAGAAACTACATTCAATTTGCTACATATTCTATTCATACATATTTTTGAAATAATATAGATAACTTATTCAAATTTTTACATCAAGTTGCCTAACTCTGATTTTTCTGAATTTTTGCCACTTAAGGGCCTGCTTTTCCATGATGATCATGCACATACCCATATATATATATATATATATATATATATATATATATATATATATATATATATATATATATATATATACAATGTGAACTATATGTGAAAATCAATGCTTTGAGACATAGACATATACATATATGTGAAATAGCAATGTTCCCTATACCAAACTGTTCATTATTGTACTTTTCCTATTCTATTCTGCATTTTTTTAATGTTCTATTTAATGTGGGTTTTCAAACATATCTCATTTTCCTCTAATTGTTAAGCATTTTTCTAATAGGACAGTGAAATGCATGTATAGATTTGAGTTTGCACCATATTCCTACTTACCAAAAATTCCATTGTTATCTAGACAAGGTGTAACAATGAACTATATGTGATAGTTGGCTTGTCAATTCAAAATTCAAGCTACATTATTTCCCATGAAATATTATAGGAAAAATAGGGAAATTGCAAAAAAAATATTAAGAAAATACTTAAGAATGATAGGTAGCACTGAAGATGTCCCAACCGACAGACTATTTGTTTGAAGTTTCCATCGATATTTTTGTCAGCCAGTTGTGATTTGGATTTGTCGGCATAGGTGATGTCATTCTCAATGGTGACTTGACTGGGGGTTTTTTTGTGGTGATGTGGAGCTAGGTAATTACATGGGTTGGTGGTCATGGAGTTGGTGTCCTCGATATGTGAAAGCTAAATGGTAAGAGTTTTCTTGTGCGAGGGTGCATGCATTCTACCATTGTTGTGCGGTGAGGTTGGGTGAAGTAAATGCGTGTAGGAATAGTAAATTGAATATTGAATGTCATAGTCTGGGAAAGTATACTTTGAGTAGGTTACATTGTTGAAACAACCATTAAGGTGTTGGTTTCATATCATTTTGCATAGGTTATTGTGGTCTTCTATTTTACATGTTTTCTCCATGATATTTTTTTCCTATTCATTTGTTAGTTGTGTCTGCTTCTTAAGTTTTTTCCTAACATCTCTTACAATTATTTAATAGACTGCTTATCTTGTAGCAATACTTTTCATGGATTTGTTTCTCCCTGGTCTGTTTGAACCTACTTATAATAAAGTATTAATTTTTGTGGTTATTTTGTTTGTATGGAACATGTTATATGTCTTATATTAGTATGTTTCATGATATTCATTCTTCTACATCTACTTGAAGTTTTCCATAACAAACTCTTCTAGGCATCAACACTGTAGGTGTGTTGCTTGCTTCCTTTTTGTTGTGGGAAATTGTATTGGGCATTTCTCAGATGCATGGTTAGTTTGTTCATCGATTGCATTGGATCTTAGATATGCAAATTTTTTGTTACACTTTGTGGCATTGTTTGATATATGTATGGATATATGTATATACATATGTATATTCATATGTATATACATATATATATATGTATATGTATATGTATATATGCATATGAAATAAAAAAAAGTGACTCTTTGAAATGGTGGGTGCAATGAGGGAAGGAATGATGCATACGCATGAGCAACAACATTATAGTCTTCGGGGAAGGGAAAAATGCATTGTACTTTCCATTCATTATACTCTCCATCGAAAACACATTACATATGCATAGATATATTTATATATGGATATGCATGTAATTATATACAAATGAATATGCATATGTACATTCAACCAAATTAGTTGTATGCTTCCTTTGTTCTTCAATTTAATTTTCTCTATATTAGTTTAGTGGCTCATAAGTGTTATTATCAACCGTGTTATACAATTGCTCTATTTTTCTTCAATATATATATGTGTATATGTATCTATGTATGTATCAAAGCATTGATTTCCACATACTGTTCACAATCTAGACCATCCTCTTTGTAAGGTTTTTAAGTTAAATCAATTAGAATGATACCAAGGAACTAACTATACAGCTGTCGAAAGAGGCATTGTTGTGCTGTTTTCATAATAGAGTACTTGACAAATCACTTGCTTTGTGTCTATTTTATAGTAGATTGGAGGGTTTTAAAAGTGTTGTGCTACGAAATCTGTGGGTTGTATATATATAATATACATACATACATATATATGTATGTATACATTATACATATGTGTATATATATATCTATATACATATATATATATAGGTATGTGCAAGATCATCATGGAAAAAATAGGCCCTTAAGTGGCAAAAAATTTAGGAAGATCAGAGTTAGGAAACTTGATGTAAAAATTTGAATAAGTTATTTATATTATTTCAAAAATATGTAAGAATATAATCTATAGAAAATTGAATGTAATTTCTAAACTACTAGGTTTATTTAAAACAAAAAAATCTATTTGGTGAAAATTTGAAATTTCAATGTAGTGGTACTTAAATTTTTGGGAAAAAGTAAGAAGTAGATTAATAAATAGAATCCCTAACCACAATAAAATGATAATATTTTTTATAAGATTTTAGATATAAGTAAGAGGACTCATGCCCCAATGTGATGCATATTTTTTGTAATTCTTTCCAAGTAAATAATTAATTATGAATTTTTATTACAACTTTTAAAATATAAAAACTTGTATGTCTGACCACCTTAACTTGGTCAAAACTTTATGAAATTCAATTTTATTTTTTTAATCTTATAGTATGTGAAGCATAGAATGTGACACATGTTTTCAGATTCAAAAAATGTGATACCATTTGAAAGCTATAGATGTTTTTCAATCACCTATCAATTAGGACTTTAGTCGTAACCAAATAGAAAATGATAATAATTATTATTAATTTAAAGTAAAGCATAATTTATTTTGGTGGAAAGCTAAGAATCTCCTTTAAAAACCCTTTTGTTTCATCAATTTTGGGTAAAAAATAGTCACATATCCATCATATTGCCACTTTTGGCCCATCATGATCCTGCACATACCCACACACGTATGCACACACATATACATATACATATATATATATATGTATATATATACATATATATATGTATATGTATATATATGTGTGTGTGTGTGTGCATACTTGTGTACCTGTGTGTGGTTATATATATATATATATATATATATATACAATAATGCGTATATGAAAATACGTATATATATATATGTGTATATGTACTTGTATATATGTATGTATGTATGTATGTTTTTTGTAACAAATTTTTTATAGTCTCCCTATTTCTCTGTAATATTTAGTGCCAAATAATGTGGCTTCAATTTAGAATTGATAAGCCAGTTGTTACATAGATAACTTGTGTTGTATGAATATGTTTTAAATTATTCTTTCCTCCTACTTAAACGTTCTATTTAATGTTGGGTTTTGATCATCTCTCGTTTTCCTGTGGTTCTTCAGTGTTTTTGTAATAGTTTTTTTACAATTTACCTAGATTTGTCTATAATATTTAGTCTCAAATAATGTAGGTCCAATTTAGAATATATGTATGTATGTACGTATATATATATGTATATATATGTTTTTATATATATGTGTGTATATATATGTATGTATATACATATATATGTATGTATATATATGTGTGTGTGTGTGTGTATGTATATATATATTAATATAAATGTATATACATGTGTGTGTGTGTGCATGGGAAAGTATACTCTAAAATCTATGAGAAAATATATTAATTAGGTTCCATTGTCAAAAGAGCCATTGTGGTGTTGGTTTGCTAGCAGACTATGGTAAAAAATGTTGCCAACACCTCTCTTTCTTGGGGTTTTAAATGACGATGTGAAGCTTACCTCTTCAACAAAGGATATTCCTAAATGTTGCTCATTGCTCAATAAGGATTGAAATTTTATTATGAATTTAGAATTAACAAGGCAACTGTTACATAGCTTGGTTGTCTTGTATCAATATGTTTGATGATATTATTTTCCACTCATCTGATTGAAGCTACCTATAATAGATTATTCTATTGTTCTTGTAACAAGGATTGTTTTCAATTTTTAAAATTTTGGAAATTTTTTTGTGGTTAATTTGTTTGGATGGAACTTATTATATGTATTATATTAATATGTTTCATGATGGTTTGTTTTGCTCAACTGTTTGAAGTGAGTTTGAAGCTCCCTGTAATAGAATATTCTATTATTCTTGTAACAAACATTGTTTTTAATTTTTAGAATTATGTAATTTTTGTTGTGGTTATTTTGTTTGGATGGAACATGTTATATGTCTTGTATCGATATGTTTCATTATATTTTTTTGAATTCATCCATTTCAAACTCCCTATAAGAAAGTGTTGATTGTTGTGGTTTAGCTCTTGTAAATTTTGAAATTTTGTAGACTGCTAGAAACTGCAACCATGGTGTCGATCTGTGCCTTTGGGCTGCTTGCAGCTTTTACATAGATAGATACACACACACAAACACACATATATATATGTATGTATGTATGTATTGAATTCCCCATTTCATATTTAAAAATGTACATATATGTAGATATATATATCCACGTATATAGACTAGGATCAGTGTGGCTTGTTTGACAATCCAACAGTGATTTATATATACACATGTATATCGAAGCATATTTGTATGGTATCTTTATTCATATTTATGTAGCCTTTGATTCAAAACGATTAAAAAATACCACTGGACCACAATGCCCCTTTCAACAATGCAACTTAATTGGTATATTTTCTCACACATTATGAGTATACTTTCCCATACTGCAACATTGAATATTGCATTTACTTCCTCCAGCACCATGGTCCAATAGTGACATGATGCATTAACCCTCATGTGAGAAAAAACTTACCATTCTACTTCTATGTATCGAGGCAACCAACTCCACTATCACCAAATCACATAATTAGCAAGCTCCATGTTGTTATAAACAACCCCTAGAAATCCCCCTACTAGAAGTGCATATGGATATATATATTTGGTTATATGTGTTTCTTTAAGTGTGTGGAGAAAAGGAAAATTCAATGCATATATGTACTTAGTCATTTTCATTCTTTCTATTGTATATTATATTGTTTGCATTAGAAAAGATGAAGGCAATAAGTAGCAACATATACAAATTTATTCATATACATATTTATACAAATATAGTAAAAAATTACATGCATACAATAGTAAAATGGTTGTTGGATTATAAATATTTCTAACTTATCTACCAGTTGGCATTAGATGTTGCAATACATTAATATTTTATTTTCATTTTCAAATAGAGGTGCCAATCATTCAACTATAATTGGAAGTTTTTCTCCCTCTAAAAGGTCCTAGAACTATGTCTACGCAATTGGGCTTTGTGGATGGGTCTCCAGAGCCCCCTCAAATTGATTTCGTGATTGATTTGGAGACACCTCCCATAAGTTATGCTATGGAGTCTGGCTTTGAGGGTGCCATCCACCAGCCTCCAGATCTTGATTCCATAAGTTTTTATTTCCTTTTTTTTATACTTGCTACAAAGTTGTTGTTATTGTTCCCTTCCTCTCTTGTAATAAACTTTAACATTTCCTTTCAATTCCTTTAATTTTAGGATTCTCAACTACAAAAAGATACAACACATACACTTTACTATTTATCTTTCCAGTTTCATTATCATTTAGGTGTATACACACATGGTTGGCCCTAGTAAAACATATAGATGTGGAAGTAAATATGCATTGATCTTTTACAACACAAAAATATATCTTTACAACTTTTGTTTTCCTTACTCGTTTTATCCATTTAGTGTGATGATGTGTATTTTCCTTGATTGAACTTTTCTTTAGAGGCTACAAAGAAACAAAAAAAATGGACTCCATTTGCAATTCGCTCCATCAATGTTGGAGATGCCATTCCCTCTCTGGTCCTTCAGCTTTTTTCCTTCAAAAAATTTGGCGGTGATGAAGGGTAGGTTGAATGATACAAGATTGTCTTGTCTAATGGACACCATATGCAAATAGGAACCCTACATTCCAAATGCAATGATTTTTTTTTTAGGTGCCTTGAAAATAGGGTCCTTTATATGTTTAAGGGACTATGTTTATAGGAATGTCCAGGATTCAAGGTAGGTTGCATTAAAAGTTCTCTTTTCCCTTTGTATGTGCCTAATATAATATGTTCCATATATTATTTTTCTTCTTTCTAGGGCCTTAATCATATTAAGCTTAGTTATGATTATGTCTAATTGTTAAATCATTGGGACCCCTAGGTGTCTGTTCAAGTAGCAAGAGGAGAAAATTTTGGGGTCAAACCTGCCTTCTCCTTCTAAATGGACCCCTAAATTTTGTTTACAACTATCACTTAAAAAATCAAACAACCCTCCAAATTTCAGCCCTATTAAAGCTTTAAACATTTATCAAAATGTTTGGACAGTAAAAGGGTGTGTAACACATATTAGAGAGATGTACCATCTCCACAAACAAAGAGGTGAAGGACAACATTTTAGTTTTGACATTATAGATATGGAAGGGTTAGAAATATGTGTTACTTGTTTTGATGATATTACTATACTGCATTATGGTCGAGTTGAGGTGGGTGCAAATTATGTAATATCAAGAGGATCAGTCAAGGAAGCAAATAAAAAATTCAATAAATTAAATAGTAACCTTGAACTTATTTTGGATAAATAAAAATAAAATGGTGTGAAGATGAGATTCCCCTACCAGACAAAACCTCTGCTTTTGTGCCAATTAGTGACATAAGAAATTATAGTGATAATAGCTTGGTTTATATTATTGGCATTGTAGTGCACGTTGGGTACATATCAACTGCTCATAGGAAAAATGGATTCAAAACAATCCGATGAACTATTAAACTATATGATATCTCTTCTTCAATCATTGATGTTAATTTGTGGGGTCCAAGTTGGCAAGAAAAAGGTGATGCCTTGGAGCAAATGTATCTTTCTGGTGATATAGTGATAGTTGCTATCTGAGGTGGTTGTGTAGGCTAATTTAATGGTAAAGTTATCAATACATCAATAGCAACAGTCCTTGACATTAACCCTTCTATTCCTAAGGAAAACACTCTTAGATCCAAGGGCCCAAGCAAAGTAGAAAAAAATGTTTCATCTTCTTCTGCTCTACATAGGCTCCATCCTTTAAATGATAGAGTTACTATTTCATTCATCTTGAACAACTACCTTGGCTTGCCAGAAACTATTGAGGCCATTTTTAAGGCAACCATTCAAATTGCAAAAAATGAATCTTTTTATTATCCTTCTTGCCTCTTGTTGGTTAATGGGAAAGAATGCAAAATAAAATGCACACATCCCCGTGTTGATGTTTGGTTTTGTGATCATTTCGAGATGGAAATCGAGGAATGCAACTATCACTATCTTCTATAGTTAAAGATGCAAGACCAATCAACCAACCTTTGGTCTATTGCTTTCGATGAAGCTGCCACTAATTTACTACAAATTCTAGCAAAAGACCTTTACATGTTGTAGGATAGCTCTAATTCTAGAATAGATCCTATTGCTATTATTAAAGGCCTTGTTTGTAAAGCATACATCTTTACTAGGTCTTTATCATAATAGATACTTACAATTTTGAGGACTAGCTTAAAACAATGATTGTGAAAGCAAAAAAAGTTGATTTCAATGCAGAGTACATAAACTATTGCTTTCAGATATAGCAAAGATGTTTGCCCCTATTGTAGAAAAAGGCTCCACAAGCGAGCCTGCACTTTGCCTGCTCTTTTGCACTTTCCAACATTTCACCTAGTCTTTACCTTTTAATGCTCACTGTGGGATGCTAAGAATTCTATTTTACAAATATGAACATACTTTATTCAGGTATGTTTAGATATATATACTTACAGATTCATTGACCTCCCATCCTTTTGATTTTAACATGCTGCCTAGATTGTTTTTAATTTGCATTGTTACTATGATTCTTGATTCCTATTAGATGGTGGAATTTTTAGTTCTTCTTTGTGTATTCTAAATTCACTTATTTCCTTTATAATCATTGAATATTAATACTATCTTCAATGCCAAACATATAACAATAGTTATATATTGAAAATGGTTAATGAAGAAATCTGTACAATACAGCTTGTATATACATTTTTATATATTGCAATGTTGAAACCATGTTATTGCTCTTGTGATAATTCATAGATATAAATTTATATCCACATGTATACATATATGTTTTTGTGTAATTACTTTGACCATTATAACTAATACTTAAAAATAAGAAAAAATGAAAATAAATAACATCAAAGGAATAAATTTTCTACCACCATATAAAAATTACAAAATATATGCCATACCTAAAGTTATGAACTGATGTTTTTGTAAAGAATATTTTTTTATTGAATATTAGTAATTAAAGACATGACTAACAACTCTTTAAAAAAGGACAATCCTTTAATCTTTCATATTTTTCATAAATATTATTTAATCCATAACTTCAAGTTTGCCATGTATTTCTACTCATATGTATGTTAAAATAATTAAATAATAATCTACCAATGGATTGATTAGCCTAGACAAAAAAGTCAAGTATAGATGTGCATCTAGATCTCATAAATATAAAACTAAGACAGAGGTAAACTTATATCATACTTCAATCAATGTAGAAAATAGTTCGCTTGTCGATTCAAAATTCAAGCTACATTATTTGGCACTAAATATTATAGACAAATAGGGAAACTATAAAAGACCTATTAAAAAGACATTTACTATGTAACAATTCCCTTATCAATTCTAAATTAATATTTTTTTTGCAATCCTTATTCACCAATGAGAAACATTTAGGATCATCCTTTTTTGAACAGGTAAGCTCCACATCGTCATTTAAAACCCTAGGCAAGTCTTCTATATTTCTCTTTAATATTAAGTGCCAAGTACATGGAGAATAGAATAGACAAAAAAATTACTAGCCCTAACCATATTTTTTTGACAAAAGAAAAAAAATTAAACTACATTTTCTTATATGGTAATGAGTATAATGCCAATGATGCACAAAGATAACTCAGACAATAAACAAAGGAGCCAAAACTATATATGTATGTAATATGTATATGTATATGTGTATGTATGTATATGTATGTTTATGTATATGTGTATATGTATATGTATATGTATATCTATATATGTATATGTATGTATATGTATATATATGTGTATATGTATAATGTTGATCTATAGAATTCTCTTTTGAGATTTTTATTGTTTTGTTGTTCCTCTATATTGCTTTCATAAATATATAGTGTACTGCACATTGCATTTTCCCCTTAATATATGATAACGACCAATGCAATTTGTGAGGCCTTGCCCGGGCCTGTTCACAAGAACGGTGGACTTTCTTGACCACATGGGTTGGTGGTGGTGGAGTTGGTTTCCTCGCTCAACATGTACAGAATGGTGGAAACCTGCCATGCACCTCCACTTGTTGGAAAATTGGATGCTTTAACAAGTGTTTTCCTCTGCAATCTACATTGTCTCGTCCCCCTATTGTTGTTGTAAGTTATTTTAACACTGTATTTCTTGTTGTTCCATACACATCTAACCATAGATATATATTTTGATAGATTCAAATAAAATGTTGCTTTGCAATAATATGATGTTGGACTTGATGCAAGTATGGATGAACAAGGAGATATGAAGCCCATCTATGGAACAATTCATGACTAAAAGATGCTCGTAGCTATAATAAGAATCAATGTTTGTTTTATAAATTTATATTTTACTAACATATGCATTGAGCCATTTTGTTTCTACAGAGCTACATATCCTCTAGTAGATACCAAAGTTATACATTCACTCCTTTTCTTTCTGCATGGTTAGATACATTCCAGTACATACCAAAATCTGGGATGTCTATAAATTTATTTGTATACATTGTATTATTTCAAGCAGAACCTTTGCTATTTCTTTGATGTCTTCCCTTTAATGATATCTTTGTATTTTTTCTATGGAACTAGTTTTTCTTTCAAACAAGACCTCCTGTATATCCTCCTTTTCCTATATTTATGAACATTACAAACAAATTCCATCAACTATATGCAAAAATGAATGCTTTGAAACATACACAGATACATATACACATATATATATTGAAGAAAAATAGAGTAATTCTATGAGAGGTATTGGAGTAACACTTATTTGTTGATAATAATATACAAAACCATTCATCTTTTGCATATCGAGCACACCAACTCCACCACTGCTAGCCTGCATAATTGCCAAGCTCCAGCTCACCAGAAAAAAACCTGGTCAATTCCTCTCTGGCCAAAGTATTCCTGGAGCTAGCAAATCTAATCCACGACTAGGTTGATGAAAATCCCGGTGGAAACTTCAACCAAATTCTTACATGCACTTGGCTAAAATAACCATAGTGTATTGTACACATTCCATTTGTCCATGTCTCTATAATTATCTTTTCAGCTTATGGGAAAAAAATCTCTTTTACAATTTCCATATTTGTCTATAATATAAATAGTTCCAAACAATGTAGCTTGAATTCACAAGAAAACTATTACATAGATTTCTCATCTTCTATCAATATGTTTCATGATATAGAGAAATTTTAAAATAAGTATTAGGTAAACACTTTAAGAATTAGATATAAATCATAGATGATCTTCCAAATCAATTATTTAAACCCACTTGTTTATGACAGTGCCTATTTTCTCTATGTTATGGCAACAATTATATGATGCAATAATGTGTCCAAATTACATATAGCACCACAAACTTAATTGGAAATTCAAGATACATTATTTGGTATTCAAACTTATAGACAAATCATTTATGAAAAATACCCATGTAAAATGACTTGCAAATTCCACAGCACAATAGTTTTAAAACCCTCAAATCTACTATAGAATACACCCAAGGGCGATCATTCTTACAATATTCTAATACTGAACTAACACTGCAATCACTCTTTTGAAAATACAACTTAATCAATATATTTTCTTGTCGTAGCAACAAAAAAAATGACAATTAACAATTTGCTATAAAGAGCTTCAAACAGATGAGGGAAAAAGAATATCATGCAACATATTGGTACAAGACAGGCAGTCTACATAACAGTTGTAAGAGGTATTAGGATAATACCTAAGAATCATATGTATGTTGTTCTTCAGTTTTTTCCTAATAATTCTTTTACAATTTACCTATATCTCTATAATATTTACTGATGTGAAAGTATACTCCAAAATATGCAAGAAAATATATTTATTCAGTTGCATTACCAAAAGAGCTATTGTGGCATTAAGAATATGTTACACATACTCCACAATTAAATTCTTTGTTCTTAACAATCTAAATGCTACATCATTTAATGCTATGGTTGTATTGTACCAATTTTCTCGCAATGTAGAAAATACTTATACATGCTATTTTAAACTTTATTTAAAATTGCACTCTACATAAATGTGAATAAACAATTAGTATACACATCTAAATTAATTATTTATGCAAAATACCCATGTAAAACGACTTACAGATTTTGTAGCACAATACTTTTAAAACCCTCCAATTTGGTAAAAATGAGAGCCAAGGCCGATGATTTTAACAATAGTATGCTGTAGGCAACACCTGTGGCTCTTTCCTGTCACCGAATGAATCAAACTACACTTTCCCACACTCTAACATTGAATATTGCATTCGCTTTGTCTGCCACCATCATGCAACAATGACTGAGTTTATGCCTCGCGTTGAGAAAAACTTGCCATTAAGCATATGTACAAAAACCCTGCTTCCACCACATCAACCCGCCATATAAAACTCCTATGTCCCGCTTTCGTCAAAGATTTCCCTTGGCTCTTTCTCTCCCCGCCGCCAGCTCCATCCGTCCACAGGCCCAAACTACTTTCAAAGTCTTTTGAACATGTGTTTCCCGTCGTATGGCCCGCACTTTTGCCAAATTACGGGCTTCATTTCTTGGTATTCAATATTATGGACAAATCACCTATGCAAAATATGGATGTAAAATGACTTCCAAATTTTAGAGGAAAAATAGTTTTAAAACCCTCACATCTACTATATAACACATCCAAGGAAAATGATTCTTACAATAGTATGATACCAACCCAAGACCACAATATCTCTTTCAACAATGCAACTTAATCAATATATTATGTTCCCATACAAACAACAAAACAATGAGAATTAATAGTTTGTTATAAGGAGGCTGAAACAGATCAAGGAAAAAGAATATCATGCAACATATTGGTACAAGAAAAACAATCTATGTAATAGTTGTAAGAGGTATTAGGATAATACTTAAGAATCATACATATGTTATTCTTTAGTTATTTCCTAATAGTTCTTTTACAAATTACATGTTTCTCTATAATATTTAGTGCCAAACAATGGAGCTCATATTTAGAATATATGCATCTATATATGTATAAATGTATATATGTGTATGTATATATATATGTATATATATATGTGTATACACACACACACATATACATATATATGTGTAATACATGTACATATATATATATATATACTATTCTATATATTGTCTGCTGTCTTGTGTGGCCGTATTGTGTGTCGTATTCTGCTCTACTCTATATATACTTTCTCTGCTATATATATATATATATATATATATATATGTATGTATACATATATAGATATAGATAATATACATATATATATATATATATATAGATATGTCTATATACACACACACACACACACACACACACACACACACACACATATATATACATATATATACATACACACACACACACACATATATAATTTAATGTTGTAGTGTGGGAAAGTATACTCCAAAATTTGCAAGAAAATATATTGATTCAGTTGCATTGTCAGGAGAGCCATTGCGGTATTATGAATATGTTACACATACTGCACGATAAATGCTTTGTTCTTGAGAATATATCAATGTTATATCATTGAATGCTATGGCTGTATTGTAGCAATTTTCTCACAACGTAGAAAATACTTCTACATGTATATTTCAAACTATATTTAAAATCACACTCTACATAAATAAAAACAAACATAGTATACATATATGTTTAGATATACATATGTATATATAAATTGTTGTTGGATTCTCAAACGAGCCATACTGCTCTTCATCTTCATATATGGATATCTATATCTACCTATATGTATATATTTTTATATCAATCAGGGAATTGAATAAATATATATATATGTGCATATGTATTTATCACAATTTTCCTTTTTGTCTATAATATTTAGTACCAAACAAGTATTATTCTAATACTTGTTATACAAATCCTCTATTTTTCTTCAATATCTACTACCAAACAATGTAGGTTGAATCTTATATCAATATGTTTCATGATGTTCTTTTACCCTCATCTATTTCAATACAAAACTTGTTTCAAAACACTTTCTCTTCCCCAAGTTTGTTATTCTATGGTATATGATAAGAGTTCATGAGATTTTGCATGGACCTTACTAGATTTTTTTTGCTCGGGGGTTTGGCTAAAGCCCACGAGGCTTCATGATGCCAATATTGTTGGGAGGAGAACGACCGTGGGTTTATGTGATTATGGATAACAACCAAACACCATGGTCATGTGCTTCTGAGAGGACAAAAAATGTGTTGATTGCATCACATTGTTTATCCCCAAAAGCACATGGTAGTGGTGTATGTTCCTCCATTGAACTAAACCATTTGCAATGTCATGGTTTCCCTAGTTTTATTTTTGTGCATGACTACATTTTTTTCCTTTTTGGTTATTGGTTGTTAGATGTTCCCTTGTTTCACAAATACTTTTTTGCATATACATCTTTAGCTATGCAATGCAAATACAAGCACTTGCAAAAAAAAAAACTATACTGATATATATGTTTTTGAAGTTAGATGCACCTTTCTAGTTATTATACACTCTTCTATAAACTCCATCTATCCATGTTCCTCCATCCATCTTCAAATCCCATGGTGCCAATTCCTTATCGGGAAACATGTTTTTCCCAACTTCTCATAGCAAAAAAAAGACTACAATATTAGAGATCTTGCTTGAAAACAACTATTTTTTCCAACTTTGGTATTATGTGACATGTATGATGAGAGCCCATGAGATTTTTTGTGGAACTCACTTATGTTTCTTTCTCGAGGGTTTGGCTAGAGCCCATGAGGCTTCATGATGCCAATATGGTAGGGAGGATAACGAGGGTGGGTTTAGTGCTTTTTCCTTCCACCTTCACATATTTTTTGCTGCTTATATACATAGACACACAAATTCTCACATGGAGTTGTCTACCCAAAACATACTCTACTCTAACCATTGTATTTGTTATTGTTTCCACAACTCCCTTTTCAAATTATCCAATAGATTACTTATAGATATTTCTTTACCAAAATTCCATGTATTCAAAATGTTCCATTTTATCTCTTTCTATTTACAACAGATAGTACTAACCTCTTTTATTGTATATGTATATTATTTCCTTTATATTGTTGCACAGATATAATAGGCATTCAACAAAATTAGTGTATTGTATACTATCTTTTCCAAATTCTTTGATGCTCCTACTACTCGATGCAATGCAGCTTTCCCTTCTTAAACATGATAAAAAGTGTATGCAAGTACAAAAATTTCCCACTCTTAGTACACAGATTTGTTGCCTAATTGTAAAAATTATTGATTATTTTTAGCTTCACATTGTATATTTTAATTTTACCCACATACATACTCATTTTTTATCGTTCCTTTTTTATTTTCCTTTCTTGTGCACTAACATACCCTTTTGTTTCATTTGCAAGAACTAGGTTTAAGTATGTAAGAGGATTTGAAAACCAAGATACCTTTTTCCCTCAAAGTTGTGACATCAGAGAAAACACAACAATATCATATATTATTTATGAAAACACTAGAGTTTTCCCAAAGATTTTATTGTCTAATGTATGATGAGACTCCACAAAATATCCCATGGCCATTTCATCCTTTTTTTCCTCAGGGGTTAGGCTAGAGTCCATGGGGCTTCATGATGCTAATATGGTAGGGAGGAAAACAAGCGTGGCTTTTGTGGTTTTCCTTTTAGTGCCATATATTTATTGTTACATAGATTTGTCTGTACACAAATCCTTGTGTAAATTTAGCTTCAACAAACATACTCTATAATAATATGTTTTCCATGTTAGAGCAAGTCGTAGGGAAGCAAAAGTATGTTTCTCATGTCATACTTTATAATAATATGTTTCTCATGTTGCCTCAAAACAAGACGTACCATCTAATTCAATTATTCTAAAAATAAAAAATATGTGTGTCATTTAATTGCATTCTTCTTCTAACCCATAAATTGTAAGCACAAAAAAATGTTATATTCCCAAAATTATTGAGTAGATACTACTTATAACATGTTTCTTTTTTGAAAAATTCATTTGTGATGGGCAGTATAACTAATATTCAAATAAACAATTACTTTTTTAAAGAATTATTTTTTATTCAATAATGTCCCATGAATTCCATTATCTAAAGATAAATAATAATCAATCAATTCATTCATTAACCTAGACAAAAATATCAAAGATCAATTTCCTCTTTTATCCAAATGGTCATTAGTCTTTCAATGAATTGCCTTATCTTAAGATAATTAAATAATAATTAATTGATCGATTGATTAACCTAGACAAAAGCATCAAATATAGATGTATGTCTGAGCATAACAACTATTAGGCTAAAATACATATAAAATTATATCATACCTTAAATTTTGGAGAGAAATTATTCTTTTTAACAAAACTAATTATTTGAACATTTAAATTGTATTCAAAATCATTCTCCTAATATTATAAATTAAAATCATTTTAAAATAATTATTGTAATTAAAATTATTGATGATTAATTTCTTGAGATTGCAATTAATGCATACATTCCAAATAATGAAGATGACCTACAGTTTTATTTTATATTTCGAGAATCAATTTCCAACTAAAACTAATTGACATGGAAATGCAAAAATCAATTCCCCGTTTTATGCGAATCTTATACAATAAAGAAATGGACTATAACATGGGGTTTAAAATGTTATACAATGCTCCAATTAAATGTAGATATATAAAATAATTTCTTCACCAAATTTAAGTGCTTTACAACATCTTCAAATAATGTAAGTCAAATTCATATCTTTTAATGCACACATAGATTTGCTTTAATTGATCTATACATCTAATTATTCATATAAATATATAAATTAATTTTCAAACATCTTTGTTCATTACAATTTACTCGAAAAATCTTATCCTCATTCACCTTCTACTATAAACTAAGCTCGTGTTATTCCATATTCAATTATTAACATGCTTTCCCTTTTTTGACTCATTCAAAGAATTGCAAATAATTCTCAATATTTATACTTGACATTGCATTAGAAAAACAAGTTTATTCCTCCATCTCCACTAAATACCCATTCCAGAAGGATCACTATCAACTAATCATTGCATGCCTGTGCATGCACCTTCTAGCTACTTAAGCATTAGTATTGTTCATCTTAATGCATTCAATAATCAACATAAATTGTTTATGTTATGAATCCTATGAATATTGCGTATCTTATATGAATATACAATCCATTTAAGAAAAAATTTGTGCTCTAGATTGTAAATATTTGCATATGATTGTTAATTCCATGTGTACATTATCATTAAAAATTATTTTTGTTAGATGTAAAAAGTGTAGAAGGAGATAACTCATTTTCTAGCTCCTCATTCTCTGCAGTTAGCTCATGATGGTTCTCCATCCTCAAAATACCAAGGAGAAAACTCTGTTGGCCCCTCTCGCATGGAGGAATAGTCGTTCTCATTGTAGAAGTTAAGGGTATTAATAGAATTTTATATTTTTTTTCTTAAGGGTGAAAGCTCTAAAAAAAATATCTATCACTAACTTGTATGCTTACCCCATGGATTTTTTATATGAAATGGAACTTATCTTCATATAATTAGTTACTCAAGAAATCCTTGATGCAGGGGAAGCTATAAATTTTGATGTGTAATTACTAGGAGTTATTCCATTTCAACTTCTATAAATCTTCTCCTACAAGTTACCATTTTGTAATATTTTAATATAATCATATATATATATATATATATATATATATATGTATGTATATATAGGATATTTTCCTTTTGTTTAGAAAAAAAGTGTAGAAGGATTTATTTCCATTTCTTAATACAAATAATGTTAGTTAAGCAATTTTTATTTTTTTGTTAGATTAGCTATTTCATTTTAGCATTGATCATTTTAATTCAATTGTGCATCATAACTTTAGCATTTGTATATATTCTCTTTTGTAAACACTATTTTATTAAATTATTTATATTCAAATATTTTATTTAAGCATTGTTCAATACTTAATTAGATCATTTTTCTACTTCATCAAAAAATTATCCAAATTTGTTTGATTAGATCAAAATAATATTTAATTAAAAAATCATCACAATACATACATGCAACAATATCCATCAAATATCAAAACAAATATATCTAAAATCCATAATCATCTCTCACAAAAATGAGTAATGATTATACAATTCTAGATACATACAAATTTCATCAACACTATAAAAAAATATTGTGTAAATATATGAATGAGCATGGATCTTAGATATCTTGGGTGTTGGTGGCTCATCTAGCTAAGTTGGTTGCTATTTGATAAAATCTATTGATCAAGAGTGTGTCCTAGTGTAATGTTGGAAAAGTGAAACCCTAGAACTTAACAAGGATTTGTCACCTTTCCAAACATGATGCTTGAGGACTTAAAGATGGGAAAGGGCATGAGATTAACTTGCAACCTGAAAGGTGAGTCAACCAAACCTTGATCTTCAATTCACTAGTTTTTGTTTCGATTGTGTGTGTGTTTGATGATTGAATTATGATGAAGCACAATGATGGAACTAGATAACTATGAAAATGTACTATTCTAATATGAATATAGACAGTCTACAAGTTGAAAAAAAAATTAATGACTAGAAATAGGTAGAGTAGACATTTGTG
Source organism: Sequoia sempervirens (assembly GCA_007258455.2). Lineage (NCBI taxonomy): Eukaryota > Viridiplantae > Streptophyta > Pinopsida > Cupressales > Cupressaceae > Sequoia > Sequoia sempervirens. The sequence goes on along the minus strand of VDFB02264372.1, from coordinate 12,519 downwards.
CAGCTATGATTTGAATTTGAGCTTGATTTTAATGGGCAAGTTGCACAGGTCACCCTTGTTTGGATATTTAGAATTGAAATTTACTCATAGTCCTTAGGTCCTAGGTCTAAGGCTTCTTCCTTCTAGATATTGTTGTTGGATATTTGTCTATTGTTGAGATAATCATCTTTTTGTATCTTGTCAAGTTGTAGGGTTTCAATGATCAAATAGTCTTCAATATTCCTGCAATATTCTTTACATCTATAACATGCACATTCAAATAGAGAGGAAGGGTTGTTCCATATAAGTTCTTGTCTTGGTCAAACCCATTTTTGGTATTTCTACCTCCACAATGGAAAAAATGATGATAAAGAGAGCTTATCAATTTGAGGCATATATGGTAAATGATAAATGAATGATGAATCAACAACTTGCTACAACTCACTAGTCAGATTTAGTATCCTTGAGAGACTCAAGTCATGGACACCACCTTCAAGGTTTTCTTACAATTTGGATTGATTGAACTTGGAGACCTACAAACATTAGTATAAACAAAAAATATCTGCATAAACATGAACAAAGTGACATAAAACTTGGCATGATGCCTTGGTGCTGAAATATTGTAATAACTCTAGAAAAATATTCTCTTGACTACTTTTAGGACACTTGATTTTCTCAATTGAATTTCCTTATGATCCCTTGTTGCTAGTTATCTTTCAAGTGATGAAATTAATAGGTATTTATATGCAACTAATCTAATTTCCTACAATTTAGATCCTAATAGCTAACATTTAGATTTGAAATTAAAATAATAAATTGCCAACCCTAACATATTTAAATTTGGGGCCAAATTAGGAGGAAAAGGTTACCAAGGTCACCCTTGTCCAGGCCATATAATTTGGGATGTGAAGTATCGGGAGCAAAATATTAAATGCCTACTTTGGTTTTATACATTTGATTTCTTCTTAAATGATTAATTGGTTCATGGAATGCATAATTTAGGAAATTAGGAGCATGATTAGGTCCAAGCACATAGGGGGAGAAAAATCTAAGATAAAATTGTCAAGGGTAACAATTTACAATGCTACATTTGTCCACTTTAGTGATTGTATGAACTTACACTTAGGCTCACACTAAAGTGAGAAATATGTCAAGAGGGCTTCAATTATCCAAATATTGAGGAGATAGGATGGAAATGAATCTAGGGGAATCATGCAAGACCCTAGGATTCAAGATGCCATGACAAACCAAAATAAGGACAAAAGGAACACACATGTATAAATTGTAGCAAGAAAATGTGATATACACATGAAAAAACTATAACAAATAAACATCATAAAGTGAACACAATGTAAACATAATGCAAAAATGATACAAATATAATGAAAACATAAGAAAACACATAAAAACATAAACACAAGGTTAGTACAAAAAGGATTCAAATCGGTAAGGAAAGGAGAGCCCACTCTTAATTTTTTATCTTGAATGTATGTTAGTCAAAGGTGTGCTCTCATGAGGACTAAAAAGTTATGTTATTCCAAAGCACTCACAAGCTACAGGAATCTACTAGCTAGCAATCTGTGTTATGCTAGGTGTCCATGCAATATGATGGGTTTCACGAGGCTAGCAAGCTATGTTATGCTAAGACACTCATGAAACACATGAATCCACTTTAAATAAAGTTGTGTTATGCTAGATAGACATGTTAAAAGGGGTGCTCAAGTTCATGAATCAGTAAGCTACATTATTTCAAATCCATGGACTATCTTTGCAAATATCACTTTAGGGAGTATATAAAGTTTAATGTCACACGAGATAGAGAAATCACCTCAAGGGGTGAAAAAAATTTAATGGCATAGGGGATGAACCAAAAATCAGTTCAGGAGATGCAAAAAAGTTAATATCATAGGGGGGGAACCAAAAATCGCCTCAGAGGGGTGAATAATGTTTAACGTCACAAGGGACAAATGTCACAAATTCATGCCTCAGGGGGCATTATAACCAACACCACCACACAAGGGTGCTTCAAAATAATAAAGGGAAATTCTCAACACATGAAAGTCACATCTTAGGGAATATCATAAAAGACACCACCACTAAGAGAGGAAAAATTGTGAAATGAGGGGTCACTCTTTAGGGAAAACTAGCCATAATATTACCACCAAAGGGACCATAAAATTCCTATAAAATACACACTTTTTAGTGGTTATCAAGCCTAATATCACCACAAAGGAGACACTAACATAGATTGAGGAAGCCACACTTTCAAAGATATGCATGTGATAATATTGTTAACAAGAACACACTTTCTAGGAGATGTGTAATATAATCACTAAAAAGGGACCATTTCTTATGGAAAAAAATTTATGCGGGATATTATATGCACCCCATTAAAATGTTAGTGTACTTTGTACACTAATATTTTAAGTAGATACAAAAAGGATCTGTTGTAACAAGGAATGCACCTAACATAAGGATACCTATCCATTGTCCCTCAAGTGTAGGGGAAAAGATGAGCCAAACTATATGATAACATGCCACTCCTTGAAAAATGAAATATGATTGCATAAAAAAAATTATACCCTAATGCATGGTAATGAGCATTATGTGACACTACAACTAGCACATGGAAATGAGAAAATTGATTGTATTTTAGACTATTATCTTGTCAAATTTATTTTTATAAGGATCCAACTCCAATTTCTTCTTAAAAACATGACATTCATCAGCAATGTGTCCAAATTTTCTATGATATTCAGAATAGGTTGTTTTTTTGTTTATCCATTTAGTATCTCTTCTTTCATGTACAAGTGGTAGTGTAATGAATTATAAATGTAAAAGTGTTCCTAAAGAGTGCTCAGTCGTAGACAAAGGATGTGGAGTAGGTAACAAACCTTTTCTAATAGGACCATGAATTTTCTGTAATGCCCAAAACTTTACAACCAAAAACCAGGCTAAGGACACAACACAACTTTCAAATTTTAATCCAAAACACAAGAAAAACCCATACACATTTTATTCCAGGAAAACATAGGGGAAACCTAAGGGGCTATAACTAATTCCTTGGGGGCTCATCTCTGATGGTAATTCCTATGCATATATTTTTGCAGAGGAACCATAGTTCAAAACTTGAGTTCGCTCCAACTCATAACTGACTGACCAACAATAACACATGTCATATAGGTTTTTTTTCATGACTAGTCTACCAACACTTTTGGCTAACACATGTAATGTACTATAATGGTCAAAATCTGAAAGAAACATTGCTAATAATTTTGATCATAGAATTTAGCTAACAACTTTTAGCTTGTTGATTGCAGCAAAATATATGATACTAAAATACTCATAATTTTCACTTTGTTTTTACAAATTCAAAAGTTCAATATGTTTTAGAAAGGGGAAAGCATGAGGAATATAACCTAAAAAACATTTATCATGATTCTTAAACATTTATGAGCAATTTTTTTTGCAACAATCTAACTTAGAAGATTTAACAATTTCCTAATCTTTAATGCAACACACTAAATATACTCAAAACTATTATATGAATCACTATAACCATATTATGCTAATGTCTACCAAATATATTGAATTTCTTATACAAGTGTAATGAATAGATAAAAATTTAACTCTAATGATCATCAAATCAATAACTAATAATTATTTTACATCCAATAGTAAATCAATTAAAACTAAAATGTCAAGAAATACTTATATAAATTTATGAGAATAAAATTGATAATTGTTAATTAATTAACCTTTTCAAATTTCTAATATCTCAAAAATATTGGTAACCAAATCATCAATAAAAAATTCTAAAACAATCTTCCTATCATGGTTTGAAAATGGCCAGTTTAAAAGGTTTCAAGAAGGTATGGCTAGAGTGGGATTCTCTAAACATAATTAATAATTTGAAGAAATGTTTTGCAACCTCATGGAGTATTGAAGCCTTCATCTTAGATTCTACTGAGATCCTCAATTCTTTTGAACAATTCTATATATCTCATATATTTTGAGAAGGAAATGAACTTGCTGATATCTTTGCAAATCTTGGTGTAAGGGGTCCTAGAGAATGGGAGGGGAATGACCCTCTTCCCATAGAGGAAATTTTGTGTATAAATAATGATATTCAAAATTGTCAACTTGGATGAAGATCTTTTATTACTTCTGGCTTTCATGGAAATTTTCACGTGGCATGTAATAATAAGGGGTGATGATGAGCTAGATTGCTAATCTCTGCCATATTTCCATTGCCACACAGATTGTGGGAACTTATCTCTCCTTCTCAAGGTTTCTACTCATAGTTTGCAAGGTTCTCAATCTTTTGTCTTCTGTAAATTCTAGAGATATGGGTGGCAATAGGAACCGTGCGAAACCATTTTCCCATGACTCTATGAAGAAGATGAAGGAGGTTTGGCGTATTCTAGAGAAAGGTGGGCTAACACCTTATCTAGAAAGGTTGCATGGAAACAACTCGCAGGTGACTGTTGTGTTTTCTAAAGCATGGAATAACAAGGTATTGAAATTGGGGGGATACAAAGTTTGATGTGAATGAAGATTTCATTGCTAATATTATTGGGCTTTTGACTAAAGGTAAGAAGGTATGTAGGGATAAGGAGTCAAAGGTTGCAATGGAAGTTTTTTTCAAGGACAATCAAGCTCAAGATCTTAAGCTGGCTAAGAGTGGAGGGCATCAAAGGAGCTCTCTAAAAGTGCTCTAGGGGGATGTGGCCAAGGAGTTGATGTAATATATAACCCTCAAGGGTTGATTCTCAGTGGTAAATGAATATCACTTTGTTCTCCTTCATCACTTTCACCACAAAAAGAAAATTTCATTTCCTTTTTTATCTTCTAGCATCTTTGGAATCTAGGTTGACGGATCACAAAAGGAATCCAAAAAACCTTGTTTTACATGTGGCGCTCATCCTGTTGATTACTGACTATGCTAAATACTTTGAGGTTATCAAACCGCTTGCTACCCCTAAGGGCAAGCAAATTAAATTGGCTAAGGAATATTATATGGTTTCAAAAGAAGAGGAAATTGGTTCTCCAGAAGGAGTTTGAAATTGAGGATGAAATTGATTATGTCCTAGACTCCCAAGCTTCCTTAGATGTTTCCTCACAGCCTCCAGAAGTGTCTGGTAAAGGGGGTTTGGGTCTTATTATGAAGGGTTATGAGATTGGTAGCAAGCAAAAAGTTGATGTTAAGCTGATTAATGTGGAAGGCCTCGATTTGAGTCAAAAATAAAAAGCTAAAGAGGGTTCCCCTCCATCCCCTGTTGTGTAGAACAAGAGAAAGAAGGACCAAGAGGATGGCAGTAACAAGGTGGCTATTAGGTCTGCGAGCCAATTGCTAGAAATGCAAGTGGACTCTCCCTTGAAGGATGTTGGCAGGAAGATTGTTGTGGAGTCCCTAGTTGTGGATGTGGTGACAAAGAATAGGAGATAGGTTGTTGCTGATTTTATTACTAATTCGATCCATAAGCTTCTATTACCAATTCCTAGTAGTAAAGGTAAGCAAATTTTTGTTAGTCAGGATAAAGTTATCTTTTTTGAGGAGGATACTATTGTGAGTAAGGATACGTTTAATTTTGATCATGAGGAAATCTCTGATGTTCTGGGGTTGGCTAGGGAGAGTTCTATCTCTTTGTTTAAATTGTTCAAGTGGGTGTTTCATGAACTTAATATGATAAATGTTTGGGTTCATGGGGCTGTGAGTAAGGTGGGTGATTCATCGACTTAGATTCAAATTGATGAGTTCTTTAAATCTTTAAAAATTATTGTTGAGCAAACCCTAAACATGAAGTAGATGTTAGAGCTTAGAATTTTTACCCTAAAAGACCAAATGGAAAGGCTTAGTGCTAACTTGGAGAAGGTGGGGAAGGGAATAAATCTTTCAAGCTTGAATCTATTGGCATTTCCCACTCTGTGATTATGGCCAAGAAGAGCAAGGAGATGGTTCCTAGTGGGGCTGCTGATGCTGTTGGTAGGCCTGTGGAGGAAGATGTGACTATTGATAAGGGTGGTGATGGGTTGAATGTTTTTATTGGTGAGGTAAATTGGGGTGGTCCTAGTGCATGTACGCATAATAAGACTAAGATGCAGGGTGGTGCACCTCCTAAGTAAACATTTGAAGTAATGGATGAGCTTCAAAATTATGGGATGAGTGACATGGAGGCTGTTGATATCCTAAAGAACATGTAGTGCTGCTATTTTGTTCTAGTTTTTTGGTTGTTGATGCGCTGATGGCGTTTTGTTTTTTGGATGCTATGTGTTGATTGTTGTTATCTTTTGATAGAGTTGTTCCTTTTTGTAAAGGGTTTCGAGGCCCCTTCAAAACCTGATTTACCTCAAATAAAAAATAGATTCTAAAACAATAGCTTATATTATTATCTGTCATTCTTGTATTCCCACTTATTCATATTATAATTAATATAAACATCAAGTAAGTTTATTCAAGTAATTTTGAATCTTACAACCAAGATGTAATTTATTTTTTCATTATCCTATTCAATGATTTTACCTCCTCGAATGTTTAAATATATCTCTCTTTGCACAAACCTTATAACTAAAAAAATTATGCTGTTACTCAGTAGTTTTACCTATGGATGTTTTTTTAATATATATCATCTATATTATCTGATGTTAGAGTCTTAAAATTTCCCCTCAAAGAGATACTCTAAATTGTGAAATGAATTTTAAAATTTATCTTAATTTAACTTAATGCAATATATTAGATGCATATAAGAACTAAATTAAGGGGTTGTTTCAGTGTTTACAAACATAAGTGTTACTCACATATACAATGGTATTAAGTAGAGCTACAAAACTATTTTCATAATAATTTTGAGTTTCTGCAATTGTTGTTTCCTAGTATGATATTTTGTAAGCTAATTTTCTCAGTAATATGTAGGAGTTTTGCTAAATTTTATATACTGGAAATTTTTTTAGAGTATTTAGCTTGGATTTTTCTAAATATTATAATATTTTTAATCTCTCTTTAAATATCTCTGTGACATTATTCTTACTATTGTAATCATCTATTCCTAGATAGTTGTATTTAAATAAAAGGTTTACCCTTTGCATCGACAAATGACTTATGGCAGAAAAATATGCAATAAAAATATTTTGACAAAACAAAAGATTCTAGGTAAAATATCATTTAACTGCATTGAATCTTGAACTTTGAAGGTAGGGTAGGTCAAACTAAAGGTTCATTGGTCTACAATCATGCTAATGTTTCTATAGGAAGTGTGGAACTTAGAGGCATTCCTCCCTCCTTCGTGTTGAACTACAATTTCCTCCTTTAGCATCCTATCCTCATGCCAAGCTTCCACATTTGAGTTTCTAAGTTTCTAATAAAATATGTTATCAATTCATTTACGTTTTATCTGCCATTATGTATGACATGCAAAGTAGGAAATTAGAGTATGCAAGTCATGGGATTTATTAACATAATCCTTTGCAGGTTTAAGAAGGCTATCTTAGAGGTTGAGGGAGGTCCATTTCAAGAATAAAATAAAAAGGTGAGCATGTGCAAATTGAAGAACCCGAGCATACACATATTTATATTTTCAAAATAGGACTAAAGTTTGCTAATAGATAACCACAGATATAAATGTTCCTGATTACGGATAGAGGTATCAAAAAATGATAATTTATAATTCACAAGAAATAACATAAGTAAATTCTTCTTTAGTTGTTTAGAAACTACCTGGATTAAGCTCAAAATATTGAACAATTTATTTCAAGAACTTACATGATCTAGTCCTTCATGAGAATTTTTAGCGATGAGAAATAAGTGTCCTTATTTTCTGGCTAAGCCAAGAATAACAATGATGGGAGTGTAGTGTGATTTGGAGGTTGATCCCTCAAAATATTAGAACTCTGGATTTCTCCTTGTCCTTGTTCTTGAGATATCGAAAAAATTTAACTCGTACACTAAACTAGAAGTATCATACTAAAAGAGAATCATTGTACCCATTAAAAATAATAACAAAGGATAATGGATTTTCTCAAGATATTGAGTGAACAACAATGTTGGAATTAGTGTTTTGTATAAAATCTCCCACAAAAAATATGTTACAATAATCTCTATATAAAGATATTTGACGATAGTGATCCGATTGTAAATAAATTCTAGGAAAAGCCAAGAAAGAAAAGTAAAGAAAAATGCTTTAACACTAAGACTATCACCTAGAGATAACTACACATGTTTGCAATTTTATTATTACTTAAAAAAAAACTTAAAAATAAAAAAACATAAAAAATCCAAACAATAGATAAGATTATTCACAAATATCTTAAGTTCTTGTATATCACAACTATGTTCTCCTCATGTTTCCCCTTCCATTATGCATTCCTAAAGCATAGTTTTTTGTTAATAACTTTACCTCACTTTTTGTCTCATTCCCATTTTGGTGCTAACAATATAACTCAATTAAATTTAAATACTATTTAAAAAATATAAATATATTATTATCCATGCCATAGTGGTCATGATTTTAATACTAGAGTCTTTAGAACTTCCACTATAGTTTGAACCTCGTGCTAAGATAAAAAAAATAAAAAATCAAGGCTAATTTAAATTATTTTGTCATCCTAGTTTTCTGCATCAAAGTTTGATTAATCTTATTACATTATTATATTTTAAAGAGTATGAAAAATAATAGAGTACTCGCTCATCCCATCACTATCACAATTTGATGAAATTGATTATATTATACAAGTGGTCAAATATTATAACTTTAAATATTAATGAGTCATTCCAAAAAATAAAGATAACAATACTAGTACTAATATATAATAAAAACTCATGATAATAATAAAACTTAGAAAAATTCATAGCTCATCAATTTAACTCAACTTATTATCACTTTAACAAATATTCCCATGATTCAAATAAGGTATTTGCAACTATTGAATAAAAGGGTGGGGCCTTACATTCTCCCCCTCTTGGATGGAATTCCTCTTGGAAGTCCTTAAAGAAGAGCATGGACCTACCTATTTCTTTCTAACCACTCTAAGAATGACATAGCTATATATTTTAGTATACTATGCAAAAAGAAGAAATATTTTTAATCAATTATTCTCAAATAATATAAAATCCATAAAATTGACTAGTTACATCTTGAAAACTATTCGTTTGAAACACTTACAAAGGAATCATACTATTCTAGATATTTATTTTTAGAAAAACTAAATATTTGAATATACAACACTAACCAATGTATGATCTTATAGTTAAATCTTATTATACAATATATATGTGTTAACAAGAAACTTAATTCTATCTTTAGTTGACAATGGAAAGGAGAGAGTAATAAATAACACAAGGAGTTAAAGTTGTTCCAAGAAGGGAGTGGCTTTACATTCCCCTCCCCTTAGTTTAAACTTCTTCCTATAAGTTACTAAGGTTTGTGAATGAATTCCCCCAACAATTTAAGACATAAAATTATTCAAATGATGGTTACCACTCATTATACTAAATGACAAACAATAATATAAATCAACCATTACATTTATAGAAGTTATCTTACAACAAAATGAATCTTGAAACAACTGAGCAAGGTACACATAGTACAATTTTCATTTAAAATTTCAATACAAGGATTTCAACATTAGCCATCTAGCTTTTAAATTAACAACCACCTTAGTTTAAAAATAGTTACTCAAGTAAAAAAAAATCACATTAATCACATGCACATCTCACCTCTATTTCTACACCTATTCTACATCCAACATCAAATAAATTAAATTTATATATTGCATCACATCATATACATCACAAATTCTGACATATTTTCAATGAATCTCAATATTCATTTATTGAATTCATATATTTCAACAACATATCTCAATGTACTCATATATTTCATATACATACTTTCATGCTCAACAATAAATCTCAATACTCACAAAACTCACATAATCATTAAATTCATATTAAACACATTATGAACTCACACAATGCAATAGGGATGAGGATGGCCAATGTCCAAAATTCTCCTCTGAGAATGCATAGTATCATAGTGCCACATAAAAATTAGATAGGTCTAGGGGAAATGGTTTATAACCGTCCCATACCAGTCTCATAAACCCCTCATAGAATAATTCCCCAGGCCATCTAATCCCCCCATACAACCTATCAGGGACCCCTCATGAGTATGGCAGTTTCACATAGTTACATTACTACACATTCCAATATTTTTCAAATAACAAGAAAAGCCTCAAATCTAGTAACATAAGATCATAAAAAAATTTCAATAAAGGTCTCTTAAAAAGTGAAAAATTACAATTGAAAAGACTAAAATAAATTGTAGCTACACTAAAACATTCAAATCTTAATTCCAAAAATGAAATTAAATAAGTCATCGAGGAAAAAAGGATATTTCAAAATCCCATCAATTAAATAACTTAAAGAGTTTCAACACTATAGGATTAATCAGTTAAATAAAAATTCTCATAAATAAATACATAAAATGTGTCCAACAATTGCACAAATTTCACATCACAATCACCATGTGACTTTAAATAAATCATCTAAGAGAGAGGAGGGGAATGGTGGTCTCAAACCATAGTGGTCACAAACCAAAAAATATAAGAGCATGCTGAAAATGGTGGTCTCTAACCATGGTGGTCTCAAACCACATAGAGATCATGTAATAACTGAATCATCAATAATATATCTCTAAAGGTACACTTAGGTCCATCCTCAATCCATCAGTAAACATCAAGGAATTATAATTGCACGATGAATCAAATAGCATGATCCAAGAGTGTGGGGGAGACATATGGGAACTAACATCCATTTGAAGTCCTAAGATTTTGATGGAGGTTCTCCATCTCTCAACCCCTAATTACACTAGTATGCTCTCAATCCCGAAGAAAATACATACAGTAGGGGTACACATTTAATATAAGAACAAGACTTACTCAAAGAAGATATCACACTTCATTTAGTACACACACATACACACATAACATAATTACTTATTTTCACAATTGACTCACACAAAATAAAATAACAAAAGGTACACATAGGGAATTGTGCTTGACATCCACCAACCCTTACTCCAAGTTGGATACCTTGTTATCACACACTAGAGATAAATACATAACAATTTTTGGTTTCCACATGTCAAATCACATTAACTTAAGAAGAATTTTATTACTTCTTTTCACATGAGTCAACCATGCATGACTTACACTTACTATTACAACTTGGTCTATCACAAAAATTTCCACAATTCACAACATATGTACCATTACGGGGGTATTCACATCCACATGGAGTACAAAATAAATTCATTTTCCAAGTTTCACCTTTTTAATGCAATAGGACTATTTCCTTACACATAATTAACCATGTATCCATAAGCCTTTCAAAAACATCCACTAGGGTTACTCTTTCCAAGATATATGAATAAAATCAATTCAGAGATGTAAAATTGTAAGCATTACAACTCAATGCATTGTATCTCAATAATTGTGTATCACAACATGCACAAACACATACAATTACACCAACATCCCATTAATTTCTAATAATATAGCATAGTTTTTATTTCAATGAATTTTACTAACTAATGACACTCTTCAAAAAAAAAAATTAAACAAGGCTACCCAATGTTTAATACACATCAAGAAAAAAATATTCCAATTTATTCCCACCACTAGTACAACATTCTTTTTACTCAAAATTTGTATCTCTAATGAGTTAATATTCATATGGTTTTCTATTAGTAATAATGCAATTTGGGTACCTAAGTCTTTCACCCAAAGATTTATCCTCATCAAACAGCTTTCTTTATAATCAAAAGAATCATTCATATGAAAGTACATAATACTAAACCAAATCTAACAAATTAGTCATTCCCTTTTTAATTAGTATTTTTTTTAACCTTAATTATCAAAGAATGATGAAAGCAAGGCCAAGAACTCATAAGATCATTTTGGTAGCCAATCACAAGAAGAAGAAGAGCACAACCAAATGAGCAACACTATCCAAAGATCCCATTGCTGCAACCATGCTCTAATATGAAATGTGATGCCCAAAAGTTTACAACCAAGAAACAAGCTAAGGACACAACACAACTTTCAAATTTTCATCCAAAACACAAGAAAAACCCATACACATTTGATTCCAAGAAAACATAGGGGAAACCTAAGGGGAAAGACCTAACTCCTCGGGGGCTCATCTCTAACAACCTTTCCTATGCATATATTGCATAGAGGAACCGTAGTTTGACACTTGAGTTCCCTCCAACTCATAATTGACTCACCAACAATAACACATGTCATCTAGTTTTTTTTTCACGACTAGTCTACCAACACTTTTTGCTAACACATGCAATGTACTATAATTTTCAAAAGATTATAGAAACATTGCTAATAATTTTGACCATAAAATTCAACTAACAACTTGTAGCTTGCAAATCATAGTGAAATAGACGTTACTAAAATAACCATAACTTTCACTCTATTTGTCTAAATTCCAAATTTTAATATGTTTCAGAAAAGGGAAAGAACGAGGAATAA
>VDFB02264370.1:0-10404 GCA_007258455.2 Sequoia sempervirens | reverse complement strand
ATTTTCCTAGCCCAAAATTCAAGTATTGTCAATTCTCTCCCATTTAAGCTTAATATTTATCATTTAAAAATCTCATTTGCTTGGCTGCCCTAGAGAAGATTTGGAACTCTCTACCTAAGCCTAGTGAAGGAGATTCTTGGATTGATTAGTGGTGTGTTGTCATCACTCCATGAATTAATTTTCTTCTCTCTTTTGGCAAACAAATGGCTTGGAAATAAAAATGTAAGGAAAAATATCTCCAAGGGAAACTTGCTCATGCTAGAAAACTTCTCAATGTTGATCCTTCCAATATTAATCTACAAACTTCCATTGTTGCTACTGAATCTCACCTTCATAAAATTGATAATTACAAAGGTCAAGGGGATAAAGTTAGATATAGGTTACATTGGATAAAAGAAGGCAACAAGGGAACTAAATATTTTTTTAATTATCTCAATTACAAATACAAAAAAGAAAGAATTGGTGCTATGAGGGATGAATCTGATACTCTTCATTCAAATCCTATTGAAATATGTAATTTATTCAAACAATTTTATGAAGCTCTTTTCAAATATTATCAATGGAAAGATATTCAAAATTCCCTTGAGGATATGGTTAGAGGGTATATTCCTAACTGAATAGATGTTGATTATAGCCAATATCTTGATAGAACTCTTTCTCTATAAGAGTTGGAAAATTCTCTTTTTCTATGGCTCCTTATAAAAGTTTGAGTAGTGATGGGCTCCCTATGGAACTTTATCAGGCTATATGGCAACACATTAAGGAATATTTTTATTGCTTATATCTAGAGGAATTTGAGAAAGGATCTTTAGGTCCAACAATTAATGGTGGCATAATCAAGCTTCTTCCCAAAGGAAAAAAGAAAGATACTATCTTTGGTTGGCATCCCATCACGCTTCTTATGGGTTGGTTAGATAAAATCCTTCATGCTTCATGCTTCTTTTTTCTTTGTTAAAGCATCACCTCCCTTTCAATCAATTTGGAAGGCTTGGAAATATACCAGTCATATTTTAAAGTGGAGAGATGCCTTTACTCAACATGGGTTCATCTTCTCCTCTTCGTCTATCTGGTGGAACAAACATATTTTGTATCAAGGGTAGCCTGTAGCCTTAATTTTTTTGAAACAATATTATTTTATATATAAAAAAGGAATTAATAAGGTGCAATACCTTTGGTATTTCATTACTTTGAATTGGTTATCATGGCAAATAGTTCAAACTCAATTCAATATGAGCAACAAATACAAAGTGTTTGTGATCTTTGTGCAGTCATTGGTACCACTAAAACTATCCATGAAGCTTTGTACCCCTATTCAATGCAACTTTTTCTAAGATTGGTTATGGTTATCAACTTATCCTTTCTTATTTTTTTCCTTTAAAAAAGATATATCAGCAATTTCTCCCTGATTTTCCCATGAAATATCACTTGAACTTGAAATGGAATTGCAGATTTAGTGAAAAATTCTAAACAAAACTTTTTGCTCAAATTTGGAAGTCAAAAATCAATTTAGAGGCTCAATTAATGGCTTGGAAGCTTTTAGATTGCAAACTGCCCATTGGGGGCATGTTGAAGTATATTATGATCCAACCTCTTAATTGCCCTTTTTTCCAAAAAACATAAAGATATGAGATACTTTTTTTTGGGGATGCTAGGTTGTCAAAAAATAATGGAACTCTATATTTCATGCCTTGCCTGCTATTTTTATCATAAACTTAATTGGAAAGAGGCCTTGCTTGGAGTTGGGCTTCATAATAATATTATTGTTGATGGAGTTTGTCATGTTATTTTGTTGCATTTATGGAGAAACAAATGTAAAGCAGTGTTTAATAACAATGATGATCATCAGAAATTTGTAGTTTTAAAGCTTTACTCTAAAATATGTTATTGTCTTGCTTCTCTCTTCTTGCTTCTACAAGAAAATTCCAAGAAGAACTTAAAGATAGATTTTCAAATTCAATGCATCAAATGTCAAGTGGATCAGCTGCTCAGAAATCAGAAGATTTGTATTGCTCAAGGGCTAAGGCCTTTCTTGCAAAATTGATTGTTCCTTCTTTTTGTTGTTTATATTGCTAGTCTCCTTTTGTTATGGTTGTCATACATAAATTAAGACAAGATGTGTGTGATGGTTATATGTTGGACTATTATGCCTCTTTCGTGAAATTCACGTATCTTCTTGTAATCTGCATTTTCATACAAAATAACCATGAGTCTCTACCAAACTCTGACCCAATGGGGTGATGGTACAAACACAAATTTACTGTGCATACTCCTTGTGCATATGTCCCTATGAACCTAGAAAACTACATACAGTGTACCTCAGCATTTCTAGGCATAGGAGCATGACTAGGTTGATGATGCAGGGAAATAGGGCATGTAACACTTAGGGCATCCTGAACATTCAACACTGGAGAAGATTCATAGTGACATGCAAGTTAAAGATTACAATTTTTATGTAGTGTAGAAGGAAGGGGTGGTTTATAAAAATCCTTGATTCCTAAGTCGAGCCCCCTAGTGGGGGTCACAACCTCTCTGAGAGTCGCAACTCCCACAAGGGGTTCGCGATTGTCTACAATACGCCCTGGAGGTTGGAACTCTCCTCCTCTAGAGGTCGCGACCTATGGGGAGTGGAGACACCCACCATGGTTTCCTGGGTCACCCCTCTGGTGCCTAGTTGCAGCCTATCTACTTTGTTATATATATATATATATATATAAACCTTATAATCATTTATTTTTAATAGATACAATAGGGATTTTTTTAACTATCACAAAGAAGAAAAATCTATATATATCTCATTACCATCTATTGCTTGATACACATAATGAAAAAGAACAAAGTTATATTTTAAACAACATGCATAACTTTTACATTAACATTGGTATAGAAAGATAAAACTAGCAATCACACCTTAGTGTGCAATGGGTACGCCGAAGAGGTATGAAATGTAAATTAGGTTTTTTTTTGGTATACACGTATGTAATATATGATGTCAGTTTGTAGGTCGGTTAACAAATGATGTTGTTTGTGCAAAAAGGGTCTTAATGGAGAAGTGATAGCTTCAAATCAACTAATCATCCACTTACATGGATCCAAACATGGCTAAAAAAAGACAACTAAATCAGGATGATATTCAACCTCTATTACCAATAAGATCATGTTATGTTTTGAATAGGGAGAGAGGGAGACACACAAAGACACATGGAGAGAAAGAGGAGAATGAGGAGAGTGGGAGGTAGAGATAAGGATAAATATAGAAATGAAGATAGAGATAGATATGGAGAGGGAGATTGAATAGATAAATATATCAAGAAGGTGATATAGAGAGATAAAGATAGAGATAGGAACTTGTGATAAATAGAGAGGTATAGAGGAGTTATATAGGGGTAGAGAGAGGGAGAGATAGAAATATAATGATAGAGATAGGAAGTGATATAAAGAGGGAGATAGAGAGGGAGATATATAGGGGTAGAGAGAGATGCAGAGATAATGAGATAGAGATAGAGGGAGAGATGGAGAGGGAGAGAGATAAGAGGGGAGAGAGAGGGAGAGATATAGGTAGATAGGGAGAGTAAAAGAGGGGGAGAGGTAGAGATAGCTCACTATATAGAGAGGGAGAGGGAGAGGGATAGGGAAAGAAATAGAAATATAGGAGAGAGATAAAGAGCTAGGGGATAGAGGTAGAGAAGGATATGGATGGAAATATATGCTTTATGTGACATTAGTGAGACCATTTTTTAAAGATAGAGATAGGGAGGGAGAAATATGGAGTGTGTGGGTGTATAAGTGTCAAAGAGAGATATGGAGAACGAGATATAGATGGAGATAGATATATATAAATAGATAGAGAGGGAGGGAAAGAAATATAGAGAGGGGAGAGGATAAGTAGATATATATATATATATATATAGAGAGAGAGAGAGAGGGAGTGATAGAGAGAGAGGGAGAGATAGGGATAGAAAGGAGAGATAGAGAGATAGATATAGCTTGGGATAGATATAGGGGGTGAGAGAGATAGGAGGAGGGGGAGAAATAGTGATAGGAAAGGGAGACAATGATAGAGATGGGGAGAGAGAGTAGGGGAGATGGACTAAATAAGAGAGAGATAGAGAAATGACGCCTTGATAGAGAGGGAGAGGGAGAGATGGGGAGATAGAGATAGAAGGAGCAATAGCGAGATAAAAGAGGTGATGAAGAGAGGGTGGAGAGATACAAAGATATAAAGAGAGGGGAGAGTGTTTGTGTGAGTGAGAGATAAATAGAGATAAAGATAGGGAGGAGGAAATAGGGAGTGTGTGTGTGAGTGAGAGAGGAGAGATAGGGATAGAAAGAGGTAGAGATAGAGAGATAGATACAGTGGTAAATATAAAAGAAATAGAGATAGATATTTATATTATATAGATATAAATATAGATATTTTATTATATTTATATTATATTACATTTTTTACCCTACTTTATCATTTCTTTCATTCATTCTTACTTCAACTTATTGTTTATTTTAGTATATTAAAATCCATGGTATTTACTGGAATGCGATGGGTCCATACTATTGGATGACACCACAAATCTCATCGGAGAAAATAATGCACTTCCAAACGCCAATTCAATTAGAGGTTTCGAGGTCATAGATAATATAAAGACCCAATTAGAGAGTGTCTGTAGTGGAGTGATGTCCTGTGTTGATATTTTGGCAATAGTTGCTCGTGAATCAGTTGTCCAAGTACTCATTTTTTCTCAATTTGTCCAAGTACTCATTTTTTCTCAATTTATATTCTTGGCTAGGCCTCAACTTACAAAAAAATTGTCTATAAAAATGATAGTTGGGAGGTCCAATATGGATTGTGAGCTTGGGTAGGAGAGATTCATGGACTTCCGTCAAAAGCGATGAAAATACAAATATTCTAGGTCTATTTTCAAGCCTTCATAATCTCATCTTAGCATTTCAAGCTCAAGGACTCTCTGCTTGGAACATGATTGTGATTTTGGGTACAAGCAATACAAAAGTTTCCCTTCACCTTTTAGTGAAGCCCTTGCAAGGAGTAATTATGATGACTAACTTTGCATATTTAATAACAACTTAAATTATATAAGTAAATGCGTTGTTATCTTTTTAACATATCTGCAGTTCATACATTTTTAATTTTCAATTTAAATATATTTAAGTGGTCTTGAAATAAGAGAAATTATTTTTCTCAGAGGTTTAACGTCAATACTTTTAATCCTCGAACTTAGATGAAATTTAAGTAGTCTTAAATAAAAGAATAAAATGCAAATTTTATAGTTTGAAATCATGTATCTATCATTTAATAAATAAATATATTATATGATTATGTAGTTTTGAAGATAATATATTATATGATGGAACAGCAGTTTGAGTTAAGCCCATGTATTACTAAGATTTATCCACATCTGAATAGCCTCACCTTGGGACAAACTTCATAGAAACCCTATGTATCCATCCTACCTCAGATATGATTTTAGATAGGCATTGTTCCAATTATTATTTTTGTGTTTTTTTTTCTCTATTTTCTAGGCTTATAGCCTTTAACATTGCTTTTCTCTTTGTATTTCATTATTTGTTGTGATTCTTGAATTGTGATGGTTTAACATTCTTTTCTCTCTGTATTTCATCCTTTGTTGTGATTCTTGAATTGTGATGGTTGAAAAAAATCTTAGAATCATACGAGGAAGTTACCCCAAAAATTTAGAGGGCTTTAGAAAAGTTACCAAACTCGCTTCTTATCCCTGTATATCATAAATTCAATATACACATTCGCATATGACACGCACAGTGACATGTAAAATTGATAAATTCAATATACACATTCGCATATGACACGCACAGTGACATGTAAAATTGATTTACTTGATAAAAAATGTTACAATACATATCACAGAGCGGATCTTAAGCACAAGGAGCCCTCATTGCTTATCTTCTTTGATCTTTGCGTATCTCGCTTATCATCCTCCTGACAGAGAAATGGATAGTCAGTGTATCCAACAACCTGATCATGAGTATAAAAGGTGGACCTGTTATACTTATTGAGCTTAGCAGCTCCCAACCCAAATCTCAGAGGAAGATCAGGATTAGAAATAAACAAACGACCATAAGATATAAGATCAGCTTCCCCAAGATTACTGTGTCCAGATTCTCTGTGGTATAACCCCCCATATGGCGTTCATGTGCCTCATCAGAATGAGGAGTCATGTGGAAATGGTTTATCCTTACCTTTACATTGTAGCGGAACTGCGTAAAGATGCATGGCTGTAGTTTTCTGCTGGAGACCCTATTTGAGATCAGAGTCTAAAGGTGTCCAGGTGGTCTAATTCTTGGCCATTGCTTATTTTTCGGCACCAATTTCGTCAACAATTAGAGCTCTGAAGTACCACGTTATATGATCCACACACCATACTCATCAATTCTGTCTTTTGTTTTAAAAGGGTGCATCAAGTGGTAGGTCAGTGTCTGTTTAAACCAATCCTCTGACTGCATATTACCACTATAGCCAGGCCTCTGGTTAGCATAAACAGATTGTTGATGTCCAAATCTACAAATGAGACATGGCCAGTAATACAGTCTCTCTTTTTTCATTATGCTCGGCTCTGAAGCATTTTTCATAATGAATAACTTTCTACTTGAGTTTTAACGCAGCAATAGTCATTTAAAATTTAAAGCAAAGTATGTAAACACTTCAAAAATCATAATGATAAAATTCATTTTACAAGTACTCCCTTACATCCTTAAATTTAAAGTTACGTTTTATCCCAAATATGCATAGCTTTCATAGTTTCCAAACATAACACAATATCTTGTTAAACTCAAATATATATATATATTATAAACAGAATGCATGCCTCATTTTAAATCCCACAAATTATGGTAAGCAACTACTTCTCTTCACATTTGTAAAACTGAGTAGTACATGAATATCCTATTTTTAATTACTAAAAATACCCATTTGTAATTTCAAACTGTTACATATTTTGATTCAACATAGGATAACACATAAATCTTCATTTCACAACATTATATATATTTCCCCAAATTTTAATAGTTGTTTCTTACATATCAAATGGAAATAGTAACTACAAGATTTGAGAAAAATAATTCACTCATGGGGTTTGATTAATATAAAATGTTTACATGACTTGATACTCATTAAATTTTTTAACATAACATACAATATTTGTTCCAACACTTTACACATTTTTGTTAAATAGAGTACTACATATTTCCTGGCACTAACACATGGAGAGAGGCATAGATCTTCCCAATCTGCAACTTTTCATTTCTCTCCACCTACACATAACACAATATAACTCTTTCATGGCCATTTGTGGTGCTCGCCACTCAACCTTTGGCTGGAAAAACCAGTCACCCCTGAGCTAGGAGGTCTCCATAGGAATTAGGTAACACTCAAGAACATAACCATACATCAAACATTGATACACTCACAAACAAATAAATACTCAAGCCCAAAGATTGACTCATACATATTTAATTTTATCAAGACTCATAAAAGGGAGATGAGGTGACATCTCAACCCAATGCAGAAAAAATAGAAAGTTTAAACATAGTTTCAAACAACCTTCTTCACAAATTTCACTTCTCATAGTATCTCCACTTCACAACCCAAACATCATGCTTAATATAAACAAGAAGGGTACTCATACCCAAGATCCTCCTCAATGGATAAAGTTTTCCCTATGGGAGGTTCTCCTTCTCCCAACCCCACACTTAGGGAGATCTCATCAAGTGAGAGCAATCCCATAACAACCCAACCCAAAATTTATCACAACAACAAGAACAATTACATTACAAAGAAATCACACAACAATCATTACAAAACATTCACCAAATTCATACATAAACAAATATAAGGAGCTTGATTCCTGCCTTATTAAGCTTTCCAAGGAAGAGACTTTTGAAGAAGAGCTCCAAGCCTTCCAACTCCTTCCCAAGTCTTTTGCACAAAACTCCTAGAAAATTCTCAAAAATGCAATCATGAAAGAACCCCAATCTATCCAAAAAGAATGCTAAATAGAGTCCCTATTGGGATCCTCACTAATGGGGAGGTGACACTTGTCACCTTCCCATGCCTCCAACACATACCCCTCTAAGTCTCCCTTTAAGGGAAGAAGAAGTCACTTGCACTCATTCCTTAAAATTCTAAAAAAAACCATTAAGGGGGAGTCCACTTGAGAACTCCACCCCCAAAATCTCCATCTATAAATGAACTTGGAGAAAAATGGGGATGTGATTGGAACATTTCCATCCACTCCCCTCAACACTCAAATTTCTTCACCCCTCTTAATAGGCAATTAAGAGGGGTCATATCTTGGATTTAGTCCAAGATATGGGTTCAATTAAGTACCCAACCCTTGGGTTACCAACCTAGGGGTTTAAAAATAATGAAATTACATAAATTAAAACATTTTTTACCCTTTTAAAGACTCGAACAAATTTAAATCTAAAATTTCCCTCAAGGATACAATTAAAAAATTAAAGTTCAAATTTAAAAACTTTAAGACCTCACAAATCACATGCATTCATGTCTCAAACCACATCAAATATACATTGCGTTAAGACTATAGTCCCTCCAAATAGACTATAGTTAGTATTAGGAGGTTTGTCAAATTGGGTTCCTTGGAGACCTCTAATTCCATTGCCCATGGAATAATGTACATGCACACTTGATTTCACACATTAATGCATCCAATAAAATTTCATAGCTAAAGAAACCAAAATGAAACATACACATTCACATTAGCAATTTTCATGGAGCATCTCAAATCACACAAATATTCTAATTTCCCTATTAGCATAATCTTAAGATTCATAACAATTGGATTCACATAAGAAAATTCATTCAACTCTCACAAGGTAACCAATAATTTTAATTTTATAATTTCATTTAAAACTTAATTATTTTACTCATCACAATATTGAAATTAACATTTGCATCACAATTATCAATTCACCATTGCACATACAATTTATCGAACTATAATTTATCAATTCTACACATGCATTTTAATCATCAATAAAAATCAAATATAGATTCAAGTATCTAAATGATCATAACATGAACAATATCATAAATTATTAGTTTAAATGAAAGCAAAATAACATAATGTCTAGTAATCAACAGGTGGGCCTCATAGTTAATAACACTACTAGTATTGAGGTATAGCTCATATTTAGGGATTTGGGAACTCACAACTTTGAGAATCAAGAAGACCACAAAAATATTAATTTCTAATTTCTAATGGTTTACCATCTCTCTATGCACTTATGAGAAACCTATCCCTATGGTGTTTTTGAAATCCACTACCTTGGCACATTGCCTTTCCTCTTGCTTGAATATTTGGTGACCCATGTATGATGTTTCTTTCTTATAACATATGCAATATGAAAAATTAAGATGCCCATGAATTTGGTGCCACAACAAACTTGATCCTCAAGGGTAGCATAATAGCATTTGGCTCACTTTGATTATCAATGGACACATTTTGTTCTTTGTAATTATAGTAATCAACTTTCCTCCTCATTTCTTGTCATATATTTTAAAGACTTTATTATCAAATACTTGTTTCAACCCATTTTCAATGAGCTATCCTACATTCATTAGATTATGCACTAGTTGTGAGGTGTGATATACATCAGTGATTTCTACTCTTCATTTCCTAGTGTCAATGTCAATTTCTCCTTTTCCACACAACTTCTATACATTGAGCCCACCTTCACTTTTTAAAATTTTCATCAATCTTTGAAAATGCTAACCTACAACCTAACATATCATTAGAACAATCTAAATCTTGAAATTACACATAATTATTTGTGTTTTCAATTCCATTGCATGCAAGAAAAAGGTGTGGTGAATCTTTATCTTTCTCTTGCCTTTGACCTTCATTTAGATTCCTTGTGTACTCATGTACATATTTTTCTCTTCTTCCCTCATTTGAATTCTTCAATCTACAATTCCTCCATATCAACAAACTTCTTGCAATAAAAAAATGGTATTTATTTCCTTCTTGAATTAAATCTATGTCTACTTCTTGAGTCCAACCATAACCTTGTTGGAAAAACAAGGACAAACAACTGAGAGGGGAGGGGGGTGAATCAGTTGTCACCAAATATTTTAAACTTTTCAATCTTTACTTAACTCAATCTCAGATCTGATGAATGAATAATAAACCATAGATAATCAACACATCAGAAACACAAAGAACACCAAGATTTTTATGTGGAAACCCTGTTAGGGGAAAACCACGATGGATGTTAGTCCACAATATTATACCCTGTTAAAAGTATAAGAATAATGGGAATGCGCATGCATTCAGGCACACTCCCTAGAGCTCACTGCTCAAATAAAAAAGATGACTCACTGTCCAAAGAAAGGTT
>VDFB02264369.1:0-64500 GCA_007258455.2 Sequoia sempervirens | reverse complement strand
TGCATGCCTCATTTTAAATCCCACAAATTATGGTAAGCAACTACTTCTCTTCACATTTGTAAAACTGAGTAGTACATGAATATCCTATTTTTAATTACTAAAAATACCCATTTGTAATTTCAAACTGTTACATATTTTGATTCAACATAGGATAACACATAAATCTTCATTTCACAACATTATATATATTTCCCCAAATTTTAATAGTTGTTTCTTACATATCAAATGGAAATAGTAACTACAAGATTTGAGAAAAATAATTCACTCATGGGGTTTGATTAATATAAAATGTTTACATGACTTGATACTCATTAAATTTTTTAACATAACATACAATATTTGTTCCAACACTTTACACATTTTTGTTAAATAGAGTACTACATATTTCCTGGCACTAACACATGGAGAGAGGCATAGATCTTCCCAATCTGCAACTTTTCATTTCTCTCCACCTACACATAACACAATATAACTCTTTCATGGCCATTTGTGGTGCTCGCCACTCAACCTTTGGCTGGAAAAACCAGTCACCCCTGAGCTAGGAGGTCTCCATAGGAATTAGGTAACACTCAAGAACATAACCATACATCAAACATTGATACACTCACAAACAAATAAATACTCAAGCCCAAAGATTGACTCATACATATTTAATTTTATCAAGACTCATAAAAGGGAGATGAGGTGACATCTCAACCCAATGCAGAAAAAATAGAAAGTTTAAACATAGTTTCAAACAACCTTCTTCACAAATTTCACTTCTCATAGTATCTCCACTTCACAACCCAAACATCATGCTTAATATAAACAAGAAGGGTACTCATACCCAAGATCCTCCTCAATGGATAAAGTTTTCCCTATGGGAGGTTCTCCTTCTCCCAACCCCACACTTAGGGAGATCTCATCAAGTGAGAGCAATCCCATAACAACCCAACCCAAAATTTATCACAACAACAAGAACAATTACATTACAAAGAAATCACACAACAATCATTACAAAACATTCACCAAATTCATACATAAACAAATATAAGGAGCTTGATTCCTGCCTTATTAAGCTTTCCAAGGAAGAGACTTTTGAAGAAGAGCTCCAAGCCTTCCAACTCCTTCCCAAGTCTTTTGCACAAAACTCCTAGAAAATTCTCAAAAATGCAATCATGAAAGAACCCCAATCTATCCAAAAAGAATGCTAAATAGAGTCCCTATTGGGATCCTCACTAATGGGGAGGTGACACTTGTCACCTTCCCATGCCTCCAACACATACCCCTCTAAGTCTCCCTTTAAGGGAAGAAGAAGTCACTTGCACTCATTCCTTAAAATTCTAAAAAAAACCATTAAGGGGGAGTCCACTTGAGAACTCCACCCCCAAAATCTCCATCTATAAATGAACTTGGAGAAAAATGGGGATGTGATTGGAACATTTCCATCCACTCCCCTCAACACTCAAATTTCTTCACCCCTCTTAATAGGCAATTAAGAGGGGTCATATCTTGGATTTAGTCCAAGATATGGGTTCAATTAAGTACCCAACCCTTGGGTTACCAACCTAGGGGTTTAAAAATAATGAAATTACATAAATTAAAACATTTTTTACCCTTTTAAAGACTCGAACAAATTTAAATCTAAAATTTCCCTCAAGGATACAATTAAAAAATTAAAGTTCAAATTTAAAAACTTTAAGACCTCACAAATCACATGCATTCATGTCTCAAACCACATCAAATATACATTGCGTTAAGACTATAGTCCCTCCAAATGGACTAGTTAGTATTAGGAGGTTTGTCAAATTGGGTTCCTTGGAGACCTCTAATTCCATTGCCCATGGAATAATGTACATGCACACTTGATTTCACACATTAATGCATCCAATAAAATTTCATAGCTAAAGAAACCAAAATGAAACATACACATTCACATTATCAATTTTCATGGAGCATCTCAAATCACACAAATATTCTAATTTCCCTATTAGCATAATCTTAAGATTCATAACAATTGGATTCACATAAGAAAATTCATTCAACTCTCACAAGGTAACCAATAATTTTAATTTTATAATTTCATTTAAAACTTAATCATTTTACTCATCACAATATTGAAATTAACATTTGCATCACAATTATCAATTCAGCATTGCACATACAATTTATCGAACTATAATTTATCAATTCTACACATGCATTTTAATCATCAATAAAAATCAAATATAGATTCAAGTATCTAAATGATCATAACATGAACAATATCATAAATTATTAGTTTAAATGAAAGCAAAATAACATAATGTCTAGTAATCAACAGGTGGGCCTCATAGTTAATAACACTACTAGTATTGAGGTATAGCTCATATTTAGGGATTTGGGAACTCACAACTTTGAGAATCAAGAAGACCACAAAAATATTAATTTCTAATTTCTAATGGTTTACCATCTCTCTATGCACTTATGAGAAACCTATCCCTATGGTGTTTTTGAAATCCACTACCTTGGCACATTGCCTTTCCTCTTGCTTGAATATTTGGTGACCCATGTATGATGTTTCTTTCTTATAACATATGCAATATGAAAAATTAAGATGCCCATGAATTTGGTGCCACAACAAACTTGATCCTCAAGGGTAGCATAATAGCATTTGGCTCACTTTGATTATCAATGGACACATTTTGTTCTTTGTAATTATAGTAATCAACTTTCCTCCTCATTTCTTGTCATATATTTTAAAGACTTTATTATCAAATACTTGTTTCAACCCATTTTCAATGAGCTATCCTACATTCATTAGATTATGCACTAGTTGTGAGGTGTGATATACATCAGTGATTTCTACTCTTCATTTCCTAGTGTCAATGTCAATTTCTCCTTTTCCACACAACTTCTATACATTGAGCCCACCTTCACTTTTTAAAATTTTCATCAATCTTTGAAAATGCTAACCTACAACCTAACATATCATTAGAACAATCTAAATCTTGAAATTACACATAATTATTTGTGTTTTCAATTCCATTGCATGCAAGAAAAAGGTGTGGTGAATCTTTATCTTTCTCTTGCCTTTGACCTTCATTTAGATTCCTTGTGTACTCATGTACATATTTTTCTCTTCTTCCCTCATTTGAATTCTTCAATCTACAATTCCTCCATATCAACAAACTTCTTGCAATAAAAATATGGTATTTATTTCCTTCTTGAATTAAATCTATGTCTACTTCTTGAGTCCAACCATAACCTTGTTGGAAAAACAAGGACAAACAACTGAGAGGGGAGGGGGGTGAATCAGTTGTCACCAAATATTTTAAACTTTTCAATCTTTACTTAACTCAATCTCAGATCTGATGAATGAATAATAAACCATAGATAATCAACACATCAGAAACACAAAGAACACCAAGATTTTTATGTGGAAACCCTGTTAGGGGAAAACCACGATGGATGTTAGTCCACAATATTATACCCTGTTAAAAGTATAAGAATAATGGGAATGCGCATGCATTCAGGCACACTCCCTAGAGCTCACTGCTCAAATAAAAAAGATGACTCACTGTCCAAAGAAAGGTTTGGATTAAGACCATCCAAATATGAACTGAGAAAATAGCTTCTACACAAGCTTGATTATAGTTCCAGTTAAGTACAAAAAACCTTCTTCACACTTCGCTCAAACTCCTTCACGATCTGCTCAACCTTCTTCACACTGCTCTACAATAAAATGATATTCACACATACACACATAGGAGCACACTGAGCACTTCGACCACACACTACACCGATGAAACAATCACTCTTATATATCTGCAACAAGAGATTACATCCACAACCTTGTCGACTAGAAAAATATAAAACATATTTTCAATGTTGGCCCTAAATTACAAATAAATTTGCAATGCGAATCCACCAAGGTCAGCCACAACAAAGTGGAAACCCAAATGAAGAACTCCAACACAAAAAGACTTCCGATTACGCCAGGGTCACAACGGCAGCCACTATCATTATTAGCCAAGAATATGAAAAATTCGTTATGGGAGAAAAATGTTTGACCCACGAGCACATAGATCAATATTGGACATACCACAAAACATCCTGGCTTACCAAGAAACAACAAAGAAGCACATCCACAACAACATAAGAAACACACAAACTTCATGTAGACCTCTAAAACTTCCAGAGGATGGACTAGATACACTTAGAAATAAACCCATTAATCCACAACAATTGATCTTCAATTTATAGAACAAGACACCTTCATAACCTTCATAGTTGCATAGGGAACCTACAACACTTCTTTTTAAGGAATTTTCTCAATATCTGGAAGCAGTATACAACCTTGATACACCAAATGCTAATAGTGTTGACGCCGGTGACGAAACCACACATCAGCGTATCACAACATCCAACAATCTCCCCTTTGGCATTGAGTGGGAAACACATGATGTGAAAAATACCATCAGCAACTCTCAATCAACACTTACTCCCTCCTTAGATTAGAGCTTTTCTTCCTTGACCTCCTTGCGACATGAGACTTCTCCCTACAGACTCTTCACTCGGGGTGGCAAGAACGCATTTGCTCTTCTCCCCTTTTACGACCAATGGCAAAGATAAGCGTATCTTTCCACATACAAGCTCTGAACCACATATTTGCACATCTGACTACTAACTACTCCCCTTGAGTAGTAGCCTCCGACATCAATCCGGATCAAAATATGATCATGAAATGCATGGATTGATGCAAATTAATGCATCCTAGTTCATATCAGGAGGGGTAATCACCCCTATCATCCCTCTGAGATAATCAAAAGTATCATTTGGCAATGGCTTGGTAAAAATGTTTGCAATCTGCTCTTTAGTAGGTACATACTCCAGTCTAACTTCTTTCTCACTCACTTTCTCCCCCAAAATGTGGAACTTGATTGATATATGCTTGGTCTTAGATTGTGGCACCAGATTCTTTGATATGTTTATTTCACTTGAGTTGTCATAGTATATGGCAATAGGTTCATCATATACTACTCTGATATCTTTCAACATCTATTTCATCCACATCACTTGAGTACAGTTGTTTGCAACAACAATATACTCTGCCTCAACAGTAGATAGAGAAATGAAATTCTTCTTTTTTCTCAACCAAGACCTCCGGAGTTTTCTTCCCTAGGAAGAAGGCACCACCACTAGTACTTTCTTCTGTCATCTACGCAAACCTACCCAATGCATCGATTATAGCTTCATTCAAAGTAAGATCATCATCCTTAGGATACTAGAAGCCCGAAATCAAATTGTTTCCTTTAAATATCTAAAGTACCATGTCGCTATAGTAGTGCAGCGGATTCTTTTGGATCGGTGAGAAGTCTCCATGGCCGCCACTACAACATTCAATGTGCAGTGCAGTGCGAGTTAAGTAAAATCACCAATCATTGATGCGTATCTTGTTTGATTTGCCTGGCAGGAGAATCATCATTTCTATGTTAATTTGCATCAAGTTACTATGGGGTTTTCGGTGTTTGTACCAAACTTCTTGACGACTCTCTGCATGTTGGTGAGATACATAAGATCCCTTGTCTAACGTAGTAAATTGCAATCGGAGAAAGAGTTCATCTTTCTCCCGAAATCATACTCATCTCAAATTCATTCACTGCATTTCGTGACCGAGCTGTACATAGATTATCATCTCCTCCAAAAATAATATCATTAACAAAGACCTCAATAATTAACTCTTTATCTTGATCCAACTTGAAATATAAATTGTTGTCAGTAGTACCTTTATTGAATCCAAGCTTCAGTAAATATTTATCCAATCTAGCGTACTAGGCTTTGGGGGCTTGCTTGAGTCCATATAGAGATTTATTCAATTGAAAACCCATGTCTTGCTCATCAGTCAATTTAAATCCATCCGACTGTTTAATGTATACCTCTTCTTCTAACTCACCATTCAAAAATGTTGACTTCACATCCATTTGATAGACCTTGTAGTTCTTATATGCAACATAAGCAAGAAATAATCTTACAACTTCAATTCTGGAAATAGGGGCAAAGGTTTCTTCAAAATCAATACCTTCCATTTGTGAATACCCTTTACATACCAGTCTTGCTTTATTCCATACCACTTCACCGTGTTCATTGAAACTGGGCTGAAGAGACCCGCCGTACCAATCACGTTTTCAGCGGTGCAGGAACAAGTACCCATGTATTATTCTTTTCAATCTGCATTAACTCTTCCTTCATAGCTTCCATCCAATGTTCATCATTGCAAGCTTCATTGACATCTTTAGGTTCAATCTTGGACATCAGGAAAAACTCTTCTGCAATCTTTCTTCTACTGCACCTGCTTTATTTTTTTGTCCTCGCGGTGAGTTTTAAAGTGATTTAGCTTTGCATCGTCAGAGTTTGGTTTCCTCGAACTTCAATTTCTTCTCTTTCTTACGCACCCAGCCTTGTCGCTTCTTGCGACGAGCATGGTTTGCACCAAAACCGCCGGTTTCATCATTGAACATGGTTTCCAGGTGGTGATTCTATGTTCCCGAACATTCTTCCCTTTTTGCTATTGAACGTTTGAATCGCTTTAATATCTGGATGGTTCGCCAGGGATCCTTTCATCGGCACGAGCATTTTGCACTCTCAACCGGGCACTAGATGCTACGTTACCAGGCACGGTGAACGCGCCTTCTTGAGTATCACAAAATGTTTCATTCATCACTTTGCTGAATAAAATTTCTCTCCATCATCCCTTCTTGATGTAGCGACTTCAAAGATCTTGGTGTTGCTGATGGGTTTTATAGCAAACCATAATTCAAAAGAGTCTTACGAAATTAGCGTTTACATTTACCCAATTGAAGTGTATACAACAATGCTTACAGAAATTTCACTCCAATAGATGCCAGGCCATTTCGCTACAATCATCATTGTTCTAGCAGCTTATCCATTTGTTTGTTGTGCTTCCTCCTGCCAACTCCGATACGTTGAGGGGTTTTAGGGCTTGAATAACGTCTTCGATTCCATGCTCTTCCTGAGAAAGAATTAAACTCCCTAGAGGTAAGACTCTACTCATCTAATATCAGCTGTTGGGTGCAGACTTCTTTCCTGTTCTCTATAACTTTAAAACACAGACTTTTCTAATGCTTCACGTTTTCTCACCAAGAAAACAGCCCATACTCATTCTAGAATAATCATCAATAATCAACATAAAAGTACCTTTCACCATGGAAACTTAGGAGGGACCACATAGATCAATATGTATCAGCTCAATAATCCGTTTTGCGTTATGTTGTTTGCTTCAAAAAGAAACTCTAGTCTAATTTCCCATCTGACACTCCTTGCAAATTGTGCTAGCAGGCTTTACTAGCTTAGGTAGATCTCTTACTGCTTGAGTGTAACTTCTTTTGACTATGTTGTGAAAATTCACATGACACAACCTTCTATTCCATAGCTAGCTTTCATCTACTTGAGAAATTAAACAACTCTCACTAGCAGCATTCAAGTGAAAAATATTACCTTTTGTCTATTTACCTGAAGCAATCACATTTCCAGAACTTCAAAGTATCCTGCATCTTCCATTTTTGAATTGAAGATCATAACCCTTGTCCACCATTTTTCCAACACTCAATAGGTTGTGCTTTAAGCCTTCAACATAAATAACATCATCAGTGTTATGCTTACCACCAAGACAAATAGAACCTCTGCCACGAATCACACAAGCATTGTTATCTCCAAATATCACAACCCCACTATCATACTTCTCTAGACTTACAAATTTTCTTTTGTCACCAGTCATATTATGTGAGCATCCACTTTCAATGACCCACTCATCCTTTTCTTCAATTCGGGTTGCAAGAGCTTTCTCAACTTTAGCAGATTCAATAGCCTCAAGATTATTTTCCTTGATAGCAATGAAAACCCAATCATCTTCATTTCCATTCTCCTTATCAGACTCATCATTAGTCACTCCTTCAACAAAATAACATTTCTTTTGAAATTTAGGTTTGTAAGGCTTGGATCTAGGGACTCTTTTAGGGCACCTTGAAGCAAAATGACCTATTTTACTACAAGAAAAACATTTGATAGGAAGCTTTCCTTTATACTTACCTTGTCCTCTACCTTTTTTCTTTACAATCAGTGCTTCCAACTCTTCTAATTCTCTTTCTTCATCTTCAAGTTGTTTCATTTATTCCTCATACTTGAATGTATTCCTTGAACTTTCTCTTGGATCATATCTTTGCTTGTTTCTTCTAGATACAGTAGCTTTAAATACAGTTTCAGTCTTAGGAACACAATCACCAAATTCACTTAGCTCAAAGGAAACAAGTTTACCAATCAATGTGTCCCTTGTCACATTCGTCAATGATCTAGTTTCTTCAATAGCATGATCCTTTTCTTTGTAGGAGGGAGGCAATGATCTGAGAACCTTGGCCACAATTTCTTCCTCATCCAGAATACCACCAACACATCTAATACCAATCACTAGTTCATTTAATTTCTGCATAAAAGAAGAAATATTCTCATCTTCACCCATCTTCATATTTTCATACTTGCCCTTCAAACTCTATAGCTTAGCCATCTTCACATGTACATCTCCTTCATACAAAGTTTCTAGCTTCTTCCACATCTCATGAGTTGTCTTCAGACTTAACACATTTGTCATTTTTGAATCTTTTAGAGCAATCAGCAAAGCTTCCATAGCCCAGACATTATTCTCAGCTTGTTTTAATCTCATGCGATGAGTGGAGGGACCCGATCCACCGGGAATAAAATATTTTTTTCTTTGTAATTTTCCCGAGGAGAGGTTCACCAATACACTTCAATGACACTCCATCCCTAGCTTTTCCACAATGAGTAGTTTTTCCATGAATATAGGGCTGTAAAACATGATGCCATTCGGGATCACCTCAAGCTTTTAAACTTCTTTAAGAGGAAATAAGCTCGATACCAATTGTTGGAAAACAAGGATAGACAGCGAGGAATTGAATCACGTTGTCACAAATGGCACTGACTTTTCAATCTTTACTTAACTCAATCTCAGATCTGATGAATGAATAATAAACCATAGACAGCCAACACATCAGAAACACAAAGAAACCAAGATTTTTACGTGGAAACCTTGTTAGGGGAAAAACCATGGTGGATGTTAGTCCACAATATTGTACCCTATTAAAAGTATAAGAATAATGGGAATGCACATGCATTCAGGCACACTTCCTAGAGCTCACTGCTCAAATACAAAAGAGGACTCACTATCCAAAGAAAGGTTTGGATTAAGACCATCCAAATATGAACTGAGAAAATAGCTTCTACACAAGTCTAATTACAGTTCCAGTTAAGTACATAAAACCTTCTTCACACTTCGCTCAAACTCCTTCATGCTCTGCTCAACCTTCTTCACACTCTGCTCAACCTTATTCACACTCTGCTCTGCAATCAAATGTTATTCACACATACACACATAGGATCACACTGAGCACTTCAACCACACACTACACCGATGAAACAATCACTCTTATATATCTACAACAAGAGATTATATCCACAACTTTGTCGGCTAAAAAAATATAAAACATATTTTCAATGTTGGCCCTAATTTACAAATAAACTTGCAATGTGAATCCTCCAAGGTTGGCCACAACATAGTGGAGACCCAAATTAAGAACTCCAACACAAAAATACTTTAATTAATTATACCTCAAAAATCCACAACATGCTACCACCATCATGTTAGCCAAGAACATGAAAAACCGAACATACGGAGAAAAATCTTTGACCATGAGCACACCGATCAATGTGGATGTACCAGAAAGATAGAGCACGATCTAGAAACATCCACAAGCACCAAGAAACAACAAAGAAGCATCCACAACAACAGAAACACACAAACTTCATTCTGGAACACCCACATAACCCACATAAATACTGTCATAACACAATTATTCATAGTACAAACAAATCTTCACACGGACCTTTGAAAATTCTGAAGGATGGACTAGATACACTTAGTAGAAAACCCTTTAATCCAAAAAAAATTGTCTTCAATGCACAAAACAAGACACCTTCATGACCTTCATAGTTCCATAGGGAACCTGCAACACTTCTTTTAACAATTTTCTCAATATCCTCGACATATACGACCTTCAATACACCAAATGCTAATAGTGTTGACATCAATGACAACCACATATCAACAACACATCCACAACATCCAACAAACCTCTACTTTGGCCTCTTCCTCTATAACTAAAAACTATACCCTTGATATGAGTTACTCCCATTATTTCTTTGAGAAAAGCATGTCCTTCCACCTTGAATATTATTGATTTTCGTGTTTGACATCAACTCTTGATCTAGACCACCTATACAGTTTATCTTCTCTACATCCAGGTAAGTAAATATACAATTAACTCTTCAACTTTTAAAGTATTTTTTGGTGTAACAATTAGCACCTCTGGAGTGCTAGTTGGTACAGATAGCTATGCACACTGTGTGATGAGTGCTCTTCAAATTAGGAGGGGAAGCTCCCTCGTTGTGCAGAAAAATGCTTGAAAAATGTAAACTAAACTAATTCCTATCTTTTTGTCTCAGTTGAAAGAGGCACAAGGTTTTCGAGAAACTTCAAACGTTGCAACCAAGGATTTTCTAGTTTCACAAATCTTAACTACAACTCAAAACTAACTAGCTTATACTATCCAATCTCCTCAAGAAATCAGAGCATGAGGAAATAGAGTGGGAATGATTTATATGATAACCTCTAAGACAAAATTTCCAAGGAGGTGACAACACCTATTCGAGGTGTAGACATGAAAAAATCTCATTAACATAATAACAAAAAATGATAAGCCATAATTCTAAATTCCCAAGGAGGTGAAGACACCTATCCGAGGTGTAGATATGAAACAAAGCTTATAAACACAAGAACACAAAACAATGAAAATCCAACCAAAGTGAATAGATACAGAATAACAATATTACAGGCAAATTAGGCTCAGCATATATTACTATCGCGTGCAAAAGTTAATTACAAATGAGAAAAAATCTCTTATTTATAGACATCAAAAGGTGTAGGGAACCCTAAAATCACCTTGAGTCAACTATAGTCTTGCAATGCATGCAAGATTTTATTACCAAACCCTAATAAAGCAAACTATACAGTTAACTGGAAAGCTACCATCAGTTAACCGATACATCTAATCTAAATGGACAATGTGCAAGCATGAACTTCCTTATTGAAAGAAAAGTTAACTGGAAAGCGACCATCAGTTAACGAAAACCCTAAATGAAACTCCAAGTCTTGTAAAATATCTCTGAGGATAAGATAGACATGTGTGGACCCAACAAAGAAAGTTGAAGATGAAAGTCGAGTTCTAATTGCACACTCCTGGTTCTATCCTCAAAAATAAGTGCAGGTTCTAACTGACTGATCACTGGCCGCTATCTCGAACAAACTAACCCCTCCACAAGGTTGTTGAATGTGTCACCGTCTGGGGCACTGATACTTTTCCATAGTATACTGTGTCTGTGTAGCATGTCCTCACCGCCTGTGATTTGGCACTGAAGTTCACCTTTGCTCCTAATCGCCTCATCAAGCAATGCTGACATGACTGTAAGTAGATTCATCTTACAGCCAATGGTCTCCCCACTGAAAATACCATGAATGAGTGCCTAGAGCTTTGACTGAACATCAACAAGCTCAACATACACACCACCCTCAAGCTAATACTAGCACGGTATGCAAGACATGAAAGTTCTCACGTACTAGAGTGCACTAGTTACGTGCTTTCTGCTCTCAGCCAACTCTGATGTCATTGTCTCCTCTATCTTCACCTTGAAAATCAACTATGTCCTCCAAGTGTAGATAGCCTCTTTGTCTTCTGCATTTGTGATTGATTCATATGCCATCCTTAGGTGAGCAATCATGATCTCATCTCTGGGTCTGTCAATTGCCAAGTCATCTTGGAGGCATAGACAGAGTTTGTATGCATTGTACCACAACTAATATAACTCTGCAAGCACAAAGCGACCTCTAGTGACGAACTCCTCCTCCCAATCCTCCAAACGCTTGTCGTATGCAACCAAGTGATTAAGTTGGCCCTGTTCTGTCAGTGGGTCTAACATCAATAGGAGTGAAATGGTGACATTTTCCATTCTGTTTACAAGGCTAGAGATGTATTGACAAAGCTGTTGGATTTCAGCCTTGAGGGCTGCCTTGTCTTCTTCATCTTTCAATATTCTATCCTTTGTGCTATTGGTTGCAACCTATAGGAGATAAACCTCTATTTGGTGAGTACTTCTATCGAGGTTGACTTTGATCACTTCGATGTCTTGAACTTCAATCTCGTTTAGACTCTTACCCTGTGGAGGTGTAGCGGTCTCTATGATGATCTCCTTGTCAGCGTTCCTCTCTACATGAACTTATTTCTTGATCCTCTTATCTGGCGTATCCTGGTAGACATGATCAAAATCTAAATGATCAAGTACATAAGATGGCTGCCTCCTCTTCCTACCCAGTTGATTTTCAAGCCAAGATGAGTCTCAACTAATCTCACTGGAAGGGTCTATGCTATTCGTGAGAGGTTTCAATGAGTGTGAAAGTGTAGAGGAATTACTGCGAGGTGACGAGTCTAGGTCCAAATCAATATGAATTAAAACTAGTGACTGCTAAGGTGTAGGTGATGGCATGCGCGGTTGAACCTCAGGCTCTGGCAAACTCTGAACTGGCTCTCTAACTGGCTCTATGTGTGTTTCAGTAGCAGGTGCCTTACCTTTTGGACGGTTAGGGGCTTTATTCTTCTTAGGAGGGTTAATCTTCTTCTTTTGTTTAGGTTTCGACGAAGATGGTGTTGGAAACAAGCAACACTGAGATTGGGGTGAATTAGTGTTCTACAAAAAATGACTTTATTATTCTGATTATTAACCCACTTAAAATATTCAACCAGGAGAAATATGCAGTAATAAGAAGCAAATAACCACAACACCATAACACAAGGATTTTTACATGGAAACCCTGTTAGGGGAAAAACCACGGTGGATGGCCAATCCACAATATAATTTGAGTATACTCAAAAAGTTTACAATATGGGAATGCACTTGCATTCAGGCACATTGCCTAGAGCTCACTGCTCAAAATAGGAAGGCACATTGCCTTACATAGATTTGGATTATATCCAAAAGAATGAATTGAAGGAATAGCATCTAAAAATGCTTGATTACAGTTCCAGTTATGCTCAAGTGTCAATCTTTTGTCCTTTTGACTGATACTAAAATTTTTCTCTGCTCTACTCTGACTCGCTTCACAAAATCTTTATGTGCAAGTGAAACTATGCATAAAATAGCTCTAACACTCTTCTAATATTCGCAATACATATTGACACACCAAAGACACACACCAAAATGATATAAGAGATCATACATATATATCTGAGACTAGCAATTTAATTGCAACATGTCGGCTCCAAATAAAACATGAAAATATTAGCAACTTGTCGACTCATATCTTAAGAGTTATCCAATGTGCATCCACAACGGTCAGCCACAACTTAGCTTAGACCCAAATCAAGATGAGCAAACACAAAAATATTCAAATAAACATTTCTTGAATATCCACAACATATTACATCAACTGAGTCGGTCCCAAAATATTGATAAACAAAGAAGTAACCAACCAAATCTCTAAACTCACACAAGACTTAATACAAGGCATTGAGATTTTTGAACACATTAGATGTACTGATAAACCTTCCATGAGATGCACAACTCAAAATAACAACTAGAAATTTGTAAGTGAATCGATGATCACTAAATTGTCGGATGCTCTATTCTTCTTGACTATCCTTAATCTGGCTACCGGTATAAGAAAATGATGTTATCTGGATCTATCACCTACTAGGGTTTCCATCAATGACAAAACCAAAAAGCATTCGCAATGTATCTTTCCAACAATCTCCCCCTTTGGAATTGATGGCAACACTTAGTGAAAAATGACTAACTGTCAATGTTACCTATTTTTCACCTATGGGCTCAATCAGGCAGGGTAACCCATGCTTTCAAGTGTTCTCGAAGACCAAATGGAGGAACACTTGCATCAAGGTTACATTTTTTTCTAACTGGTTTGCTTCTTGTGCAGCTGCGGGGGAAAGTTTTGTTTTGATTCGGCACGTGGATTAAATGTGGCTCCCACAAGGGTTGAGCCCAGCGTGTTGGTGTTCATTTTTGTTGAGGGTTTTCATCTTATGTTTTTGCTTTGTTTTCCCCCTTTCTGTAGTTTTCTTCGTGCCCTTTTTCCCTTTGTTATGTCAGGGGCGGAATCAGAACCAAGACGGAAACTGGAACTTTTCCAAAAGTTCTAGTTCCATTTTTGTTCCGGTTCCAGTTCTAGTTCCGCATTTTTTATTTGTTTATTTTATTTTGACCTTGCATTTGACCGTGGGGTGGTTTCCTTTTCATCTTGTGTCCTTGCCTTGTTTTCCCATTTTCCTTTGTTTTGTCAGACCCGGGACGGGGACCGGAACCGAACTTGGAACTTTTCCAAAATTTCCAGTTCCTATTTTTGTTCCGGTTCTGCCGGGCTTCTTCATTTGTCTTACCTTTGTTCTCTTTTCTGTGGTCAGGAGGTGTTTCCTCCCCTTCTTTTTCTTCCTTTTTCGTCCTTTTTCATCGTTGCATTGTGTTGGCGTGGTTGGGGACGGAATCCTAACTTTGAGATTTTCACCTTTGTTTCTGACCCCACCGTGTGTTCGATCCCGTTTGTGTTTTGACGCTTCGGTCTTTTTTTTTGTGTGCCGGGTTTCTTTTCCGGAACTTTTCTTCATTTTTTCAGCCGGGATCTGAAACCGAACTTGAAACTTTTTCAAAAGTTTCAGTTCCTGTTTTTGTTTCGGTTTCAATCGATTCTGCCCTTCTTTTCTTTTCTTTTTTTTGCCAGTGGTTGGGGGATGTCTCCTCCTCTTTGTTCTTCCTTGTGTTTTTCTTTCTTCCTTCGTGCCTTGTATGTTGTCGGGGGCGGGATTAGAACGAAATCCGAACTTGAAACTTGATGAAAGTTTCAAGTCCGGATTTGGTTGCGGTTTCGGTTCAGCAAACTGTTTGGTTTTTCCCCTGTTGTGACTCCGGTCCCGTTTCGATTCTCATCCTGACTCTGACTCTGCCGAAGGATCTAAGCTCAGGAAACTTTGAAGAGCTCGTGATGAAGTCTCACCAAAATAATGGTGTCTTTGATGTAACCGAGGGAACTCGCTATGACCTCCGGCCGATAGCGATGGTTTTAGTGATAATTTTGGGACATCGCTATAACTCCTGCAGTTTGCTATGACCTCCCGCTGACAGTCCTAAGCTATGTCGATAACTGTTGAAGGGCATAATCGCATCGGGGAAACACGGTTAGTGTCTCACCGACATGCGATTCTAAGGAAGTGACCTTTGATTGTCTGGGAATCTACGTGGCACAAATTCAACCAGTCAGAAGGCGCTAGGGAAAATCATGGGCAGTTGACTAATTGACTCCCCTTGTAAAGAATGATCGACATAATGTGCGCGACATGGGTCGGCTCGGTAAAGCAATGACGTTTGAGTATGACAGGGTAAATCTGATGTTGTTTCTCGAAGATGGTCGACTTGAAGAAAGATCTGGAGTGAGAAGAAAGTCGGAGAAGAGGAAACCGTGAGTCACGATGACAGCTGGGACTGCTACTGGTCAAGGGGCATCGGCATTAATGATAATGCTTTAGAGCATTTAAAGCGAGCAGGAATGGGAGGCTCGACCATGGACAATGGGGATATGCATTCAATACATAAGTAACTCCATTTAAAAAAGATCTAAGGGCAGATCTTTCAGTTGACTGATATTTTTGTAAGCCCTAGGGGCAGGGGCCGACATTCTTTGTATGTATGGAATTTTTTCCCTTTTTGTAGTTAGTTCTTACTTGCATATTTTTTGCTTTGTGACTTCTGATAGTCCTAAGAGGAGGATACTGAGTTTTGTAACTCATTTACAGAAATTGTATGTACAGTTTCACCTTTGGAAATCAATAAAGAAAGCAACTTCTGCCTTCTCAGTTATTTGTTTCATTGAGTGTGTTGAATGATTGATAAATTTACATGTGATTTTCTCTTATTCCTTGTTAATTGTCTCATTAATAACACTTTTAAGCAGAGGAGATGTGTATATTGCAGGTTATAGGTTATGTTAATGATGCAAACAGTTTTAGTTGTGAGGAGAATTTATCATCCTTCTAGAACTGCATGTATCGTAGCTTTCTTATAAAAAATTTATGCAATATCATATGAGTATTGAGTTGTACATATCAGCTTTTACTAGTTGATTGAAAATTGTGTGTTAAGCAGTTGTTCATGTTTGAACAAATTTGGTGTATCACCATAGGAGTAGTTTTCCAATTTATGTATTCTTTCTCCCTTTATCTCACAAAGATCAGTAGTTAGGTGACACCATAGGAAGTCGGCCTTCTCCGGAGGTTGACCTCTGTTTACAAGAAACCCACATCTTTAGAGGTCTTCCCATGTTACACTGAGGTGTTGAACATCAGGTTCAACAGGGTGCAATTTCAGGTGATAACAATTTTGGCACGCCTGGTGGGACTAAGTTAGAAGTAAAATTCCTGAGCCTTGTTGTTTTGATGTGCTGACAGTGAGCTGATAGCCTTTTAGAGTTCGTTTTTAAGCATATCTGGTGAATCTGCGTGGAGGAAAGGATCAGTGTGTTTATCTATATGAGAAAAATAGAAACTAGAAGTTCAAAAGTTGTAGAGTTTCTACATTTATCTCCTCCAAGAAGAAGAGGGAGAACTCTCAGAAGGACTGTTCCTTCTCCTAGAGTTCAGTCAACACTACCTAGTGTTAGTGACAAGACATTGATTTCATATGAAAGGAGAGGAAGAGCCCCTCTAGCTAGGCGTTCAACATCTCCTAATCTTAGAACGGAACTTTCTGCCTCCTCATTCGAGGCTTTCAATTGTTCAACAAACAGTATTTTTGCTACAACAAATATGTTTCAACCAAGTTTAGGTTTTGTTTCAGTAAGCGTACCAACGCATTCTAGCTCAATGGTAGTGCCAAGGGCCTTTACTTTCGTACCGTTCAACCAAGGTAGTCCCCTTAATCTAGCGCAACATGATGATATTCCATTAGCAGCGTTAAAAGGGTTATCAAAGTTTACTGGAGAAGGACAAGTGACACCTTTTGAGCATATCATGGATGTGGTAGCATTGTGCAATGTGCATCATGTGACACAGGAAAATGTGGCTATGAGATTTTTGGCTGCATCTTTCAAGAAGAAGGTGTTGGAATGGTTTAGAAGCTTGCCAGTGGGTTCTATAAGAACTGGGATGAGCTTGGTGATGAATTTACCAATTTTTTGAGGAAAAATCTAATCACCTGTCTTTGGTAGAGTAGTTAACAACCATCAAAAGAGCCCCACGAGAACAAATGGCGTACTTCAATATCCAATTTCAAAAAACTTGGAACAGAATACCTGCTATGGTAAGGCCTTTTGCTGATTATGCATTCTTATATTATTTGAAAAGTTTAAATAGTGATATCTCAGTCATGATACAGTCCATGGGGGGTATTTCTTTACCTTAGGCTTATAGCATAGCTATTAAGGTAGAAAATAACCTCATTCAGGCAGGCAAGTTAGCGCCCAGGCCACCTATGCCCTATTTCCTTGAAATTCAATCAAGTATGCCTTTGCAAATGTCATATTTAGCTCCTTTACCTGCTTTTCTAGCATTACCCATTGCTGTGAGCCAGGGAGTGTCAGCTGCAGGACCATCAAGTGAATTGCAAGAGATCCAGTCTAGTCAGCATAAGATAGAAAGCATTTTACAAACCATCGAAAATGAGTTGACCAACATGAAGAAACAATATCAAGGGGCAAGGTCGAATTTTCAACAGCAAAACCAACAACAAAGTCATAATACAAATCAGTCTTATCAAAATCAGGGATATCAGTATCAGCAAAATAGGCAACCCTATCAAGGTGGTTATCAGAGGAAAAATGTTAATCAAAGACCATTCCAATCTTATAATCCAGCTCCTCTCAATGTTGCAAGTCCAACGAAAGATATGGTTCCAGCCCAGAATAACCTTGTGATAGAAAATGAATGGTGTTATTCATGTAATCAAGCACATAACCCAGCCTCATGTTCAAATGGGACATTTATGGTCTAGAATGTTGTCAGTCCACAGTCAGATGCACTTGTTAATATACCTAAACAACAGCCAGATATACATTTTAATGATACTGCATTTTTAAATTGGAAAAGTGAATAGTTTTGTGGTGTGAATGTTGATTTGGAAATTGCATCCAATACACGAGCTAAGAAAAGAGCTCTTGAGGTGGAGCAATCAGCTGATAAAAACAAGGGGCCTACAGCTATAGAAGCATCATCCACACCTATTCTAAATGTACCAAAGAGAACTATTGTCTTACCAATCAACGAGCAACCTCATAAGAATAAGGAACCGACTATTGCTAAGGTACACTAGAAGGTACCTTTAACTATACCTTACAACATTGTGGATAGTATGAAGAAGATGATTGTGAATATGACCATGTGGGACTCCTTAAGCATTCCAGGACAGGCTAATCTACTTAAAAAGGCATTATTTGAAGATATAAATCTTGAACAAGTTGTTGTTGATTCCCAAAGAGTCGTGATGGCTAATGATGATCAAGAGAAAGTTGCTAATCCTAGTAGCAAAAGGGAATCTGCGATTCAAGGTAAGAATGTGAGACCTCCTCCGTTCTATGTTTCATTGATTATTGGAAAAAAATTAGTGCACAATTGTATGGTAGATAGTGGTGCTAACTGTTCTGTGATGCCCAAGCAAGTAGCTGATCAGTTAGGTTTAAAGTATGAACCTTTAGAAAAGGGAGTAGTCCAGTTGGATGGCTCATCTATTAATACAGTGGGGCTCATCAAAGATGCTAGCTTAATTCTACATGCTTGCCCTAATTTTTCAATTTTCCAAGACATTTATGTGGCAGATGTGCCTCCATATTATGGGTTATGTTTGTCAAGGAAGTTTACAGCTAAAATAGGGGGATACCTTTCATTTGACTCGTCTCACATGTTATTCCGTACTAGATATGGAACTAGAGTAACCATTAAGTCTGAGCTACTTGCAAAAGACAATATAGAACCTTATGTACCTAGTGCAATAAATGCCAATTGCATAATTTTTGAACAAGATGAGCATGCTACTGTCTTTGATCCTCGCATTGTTGTTGATGATATTCCTGATATACTTCTAGATGAGTGGGCAGCAGGCCAAACTCCTAGCGCTAAAAGTGACTTGGTTTCGTACGCCGGTATGGGTAACTACATGTTTCAAGAAGCTGATATAGTGATGCCTAACTTGGCTAAGAGGCCAGTGAATGATTGTGATCAGCAAGATGAAGTTTGGGAAATGTATTTTGATGGCTCAAGGAGTAGACATGGCGCTGGTGGGGGTGTATTATTGGTTTCCCCATGAGCTGAAAGATATTATGCAACCTTTAGGTTTGTGTTTTCATGCACTAATAACACAACAGAATATGAAGGTCTCATTCAAGGGCTAGAATGGGAAAGGAAACATGGAATTAAGTGTTTGAGGGTGCATGGAGACAGTGAATTGATAGTAAATTAGGTTAGAGGCCTGAATACTGTTAAAAATGATGTTAAAATGTATAAGCATAGGGTTTGGGACCTCATTGAGGATTTTCAAGCTTTCAATATCATTTCAATTCCAAGGAAACAAAATCAGCATGCTGACATATTAGTAGTTGTGGAAGCCCAGTTTGACGTTCAAAACAGTGCAAGAAAGGAAAGTAATCAGCAACACATCAAGGTTATTATTAGGCCTTCAGTGCCTGACAACAATGTTAACTAGCAGGTCTTTGAGAGTGATGAGCAAATTATGCAATTTCTGCTTGAAGAGGATGTGTTTGCAGCATCAAATCAGGATAAAATCAAACAGCAGTATGGAGACCAGGTACTGCAATTAAAGAACAACAAGTTGCCTAAGAGTTTGGTTACCTTAGAAAGTATTTTTAACTCTGATGATTAGGCTAAAAGTAACAAAGCCAATTTACTGGTTCAGCAAGATCATTATGAGGACTTAGAAATTGCACCCAAGAGAAGCCTCAAGATAGGGAAAGTAAACACTGTTGTTGAAAAGCAATTTTTTCTGCAATTATTCCAAGAATTCATTGACATATTCGCTTGGGAATATAGAGATTTGAAGGGATTTGATCCACGTCTTGCACAACATACAATAGAATTGGAGCCAATAGCCAAACCCATAAGGAAAAAATAGAGGCCAATTAATCCCAAACTAGAGCCACTAATGCAGAAAGAGGTCTTCAGACTTATAGAAAGTGGGATTATCTTTCCCATCAAGCATACCAGCTAGGTTGCAAATCTAGTTCCT
The DNA here is from genome assembly GCA_007258455.2 of Sequoia sempervirens. Lineage (NCBI taxonomy): Eukaryota > Viridiplantae > Streptophyta > Pinopsida > Cupressales > Cupressaceae > Sequoia > Sequoia sempervirens. Next base: position 44,109 of record VDFB02264369.1, on the reverse strand, counting down.
GTCAGGAAGAAAGACAGAGAACTCAGATTATGTGTAGACTTCAGAGATTTGAAAAAATCTTCGTTGAAGGACATGCACCCTCTTCCATCTATGGAGTAGATTCTTCAATGTGTGTTAGGTTCTGAACGTTTTTCTTTACTGGATGGATATTCTAGTTATAACCATATTTTGGTAAGGGAAGAAGATCAATTTAAAACTTCCTTCACCACAAAGTGGGGCATAATGGCTTACAGAAAAATGCCATTTGGTTTTTCTAACGCTGGAGCGACCTTCCAAAAGGCTATGGACATGGCCTTCAACAATTTAATGTATAAGTTTATCTTAGTATATCTTGATGGCATCACTGTCTATTCCAAGAATACATCAGATCACATCGACCATTTGAGGCAGATTTTTGAACGTTGTCGGGAGTTTGGTATATCATTGAACCCCAAGAAATGTGTTTTCTTTGTTCATGAAGGAAGGCTTCTTGGGTATGTAGTATCTAGGAAGGGAATCACGGTGGATCCCAAAAGAGTGGCAGCAATCTTGGAGCTTCCTTTACCTCCGCATAAAAAATGACTTCAAAGTTTCATTGGTCGTATTAATTTTGTCAGGAGGTTTCTCCCTGATATAGCAGCCTTGTTAAAACCCCTCACAACTATGTTAAAAAAGACTGTAGAGTTTAGATGGACCCGAGAAGCAAGGGACAACTTTCAACTAATCAAGGAGGCATTAGCTTCAGCCCCAACACTAGTTAACCCATATTTTAGTAAGGATTTTACCTTGTATGCTTTTGGTAGTTTTGATGTAATCTCTGCAATCTTGGTGCAAAAAAATGTAGAAGGGTTGGAGTAGCCCATTGCTTTTTTCAGCAAGGGTCTGGAAGACTATGAGTAGAAGTATACCTTCGTAGAAAAACAAGTGCTGGCTGTTGTGAAAATTTTGAAGAAATTCAGACATCTATTGTCTCATAACAAAATTCATCTACAAGTGGCACATTCCAGCGTGAAAGAATTTTTACTCAATAAAGATCTAAATGAAAAACGGGCTGGATGGATCACAAGAGTTATGGAGTACGATGTGGATATTCAGGTCACCAAATTGGTGAGGGGAAAAGGTTTATGCCAGCAGCTGGATAACAAAGACACTTCAACAGTAGAGGATGAATGAGACCCAATTTTGGTCAATGTTGGGACAACAGATAATGAAGCTACCAGCTGGTTGCAGGAAATGTCATTTTTCTTGAGAAACGAGGCATGTCCACCTAATCTGAATAGAGCAAAGAGGAGGTACTACCGACTTCAGTCTATTCCTTTTGTCTTTATTGATGATGTTTTATATAGAAAAGATCACAGTGGAGTACTACTCAGGTGTGTTGATAATGATCAAGTGGATCAGATATTACATGAATTCCATGACAGACTTTCTAGAGGTCACTATGCTGCAAGGACAACAACATATAAGATCTTAAGAGCAGGCTATTACTGGCCTGACTTGTTTAAGGATGCACATACATATGTCAGGAGATGTTCCAAATGTGCCTTGTTTTCAGGTAAAGAAAGGCTTGCTACTTTGCCATTGCAACCAATTCAGATAGAGCAGCCGTTTATGAAGTGGGGAATTGACTTCATAGGAGAAATTAATCCACCCTCAAGTGCAGGCCATCGGTGGATTATCACAACAACGAACTACTTTACACGATGGACAGAAGCTTTACCTCTGAAGGAAGCTAATGAAACAACAGTGTTGAATTTTTATGAAGACATAGTTTACAGATTTGGAGTCCCAGATTCTATAATTTCTAATAATTCCCTGGCATTTTTTGGCTTGAAGGTTGTTGATTGGACATTGAAGAATGGCATTTACTTGAACACAAGCTCCAACTATTATCCTCAGGGCAACGGACTTGCAAAGTCCACTAATAAAAATTTGATTAACATTATCAAAAGGACACTTCAAAGCAATCAGAGGGATTGGCATGCCAAGCTAAAGACTACTCTTTGGGAAGACAAAATTACCCCTAAGAAGGTGATTGGGAACTCACCTTACACGTTAGTATATGGTAAAGAAGCAAAATTACCTATTTCTATTGAGTTGCCCGCCTTGGACATTGCTAGGCAGCTGGTCCTATTTGAGCACACTGACCCACTTGCCTTAAGATATACTCAGCTGATGGAGTTAGAAGAAACTAGAAACAAGGCTATGAGGAATATGGAACGTCAGCAAATCCTGACTAAGAGAACATTTGATAAGAAAACTAGATCAAGAGATTTCATGGTGGGAGATCTTGTGCTGAAATGGGATGTTCTAAAAAGCAGGTTGGGCCATCACACCAAGTTTGATAATATGTGGACGGGTCCATTTATTATCAAAGACTATAGAGAACACAATGCTTACCAATTGGTCACAGCTAAAGGTGAAGAGCTTCCTATCCCAGTCAATGGGATATACCTCAAGCCTTGTTTTGAGGTTTGATAAGTTCCTCCATTGTACATATTAGGTTAGGTTTTATGTTTTCAATAAGTGTTTCCGCACTTTGGTTTAATTGTTGTTTCATTCCCTAAGTGTTGTTCTAGCACAGTAAATAGCTTATTTTCAGTTTCTCCTGTTTTGTCATTTTTGGAAACCTGTTGTGTTCTATGAATCTCAAGCGAGTTGCAGCCGTGTGCGAAATATTTTTGAATTTTTCTGAGTTTTCCTAACGACTCCATGCCCAATGGACAATTTTTGGCTACTGGTTTCCACATTTAGCAGGCAAACATCCAGCACAGGTCGCCAGAAATGTTACCTATTTTTCACCTACGGGCTCAATTAGGCAGGGTAACCCATGCTTTCAGGTGTTCTCGAAGACCAAATGGAGGAACACTTGCATCAAGGTTACATTTTTTCTAACTGGTTTGCTTCTTGTGCAGCTGCGGGGGAAAGTTTTGTTTTGATTCGGCATGTGGATTAAATGTGGCTCCCATAAGGGTTGAGCCCAGCGTGTTGGTGTTCATTTTTCTTGAGGGTTTTCATCTTATGTTTTTGCTTTGTTTTCCCCCTTTCTGTAGTTTTCTTCGTGCCCTTTTTCCCTTTGTTCTATCGGGGGCAGAATCAGAACCGAGACAGAAACTGGAACTTTTCCAAAAGTTCCAGTTCTGTTTTTGTTCAGGTTCTGGTTCCAGTTCCACATTTTTTGTTTGTTTCTTTTCTTTTGACCTTGTGTTTGACCGTGGGGTGGTTTCCTTTTCATCTTGTGTCCTTGCCTTGTTTTCCCATTTTCCTTTGTTTTTTCGGACCCGGGACGGGGACCGAAACCGAACTTGGAACTTTTCCAAAAGTTCCAGTTCCTGTTTTTGTTCTGGTCCCGATTCTGGTTCCACTGGCTTGTTCGTTTGTCTTACCTTTGTTCTCTTTTCTATGGTTGGGGGGTGTTTCCTCCCCTTCTTTTTCTTCCTTTTTGGTCCCTTTTCCGTCATCTTTGCATGTTGTCAGAGGTGGGTTCGGGATGGAATCCTAACTTGAAACTTGATGAAATTTTCAGTGTCGAATTTGTTTCTGACCCTGCCCCCGCTGTTTTCCAATCCCGTTTGTGTTTTGACGTCCTTTGGTCTTTTTTTTGTGTGCCTTGGGTTTTCTTTTCCTTAGGAACTTTTCTTCATTTTTCTGGACTCAGGATCATAACTGAAACCGAACTTGGAACTTTTCCAAAATTTCCAGTTCCTATTTCTGTTCCGGTTCCAATCTCGGTTCTGCCCTTCTTTTCTTTGCTTTTTCGCTGCCGGTGGTCAGGGGATGTCTCCTCCTCTTTGTTCTTCCTTATTTTTTTCTTTCTTCCTTCATGGCTTATATGTTGTCGGGGGCAGGATCGAAACGAAATTCGAACTTGAAACTTGATGAAAGTTTCAGGTCTGGATTTGGTTGCGATTCCGGTTCAACAAACTGTTTGGTTTTGCCCCCATTTTGACTCTGGTCCCGTTTCGATTCTCATCCTGACTCTGACTTCACCGAAGGATCCAAGCTCAGGAAAATTTGAAGAGCTCACAATGAAGTCTCACTAAAAGAATGGTGTCTTCAATGTAACCGAGGGAACTTGCTATGACCTCTGGCCGATAGCGATGGTCTTGGCGACAATTTTGGGACATCGCTATAACTCCTGCAGTTCGCTATGACCTCCCGCCAACAGTCCTAAGCTATGTCGATAACTGCTAAAGGGAATAATCGCATCGGGGAAACACGGTTAGTGTCTCACCGACATGCGATTCTAAGGAAGCAACCTTTGACTGTCTGGGAATCTACGTGGCACAAATTCAACTAGTCAGAAGGCGCTAGGGAAAATCATGGGCAGTTTGACTGATTGACTCCCCCTGTAAAGAATGATCGACATAATGTGCACGACATGGGTCGGCTCGGTAAAGCAATGACGTTTGAGTCTGACAGGGTAAATATGATGTTGTTTCTTGAAGATGGTCAACTTGAAGAAAGATCTGAAGTGATAAGAAAGCCAAAGAAGAGGAAACCATGAGTCACGATGACAGCTGGGACTGCTACTGGTCAAGGGGCATCGACATTAATGATAATGCTTTAGAGCATTTAAAGAGAGCAGGAATGGGAGGCTCGACCATGGACAATGGGGATATGCATTCAATACAGAAGTAACTCCATTTTAAAAAGATCTAAGGGCAGATCTTTCGGTCGACTGATATTTTTGTAAGCCCTAGGGGCAGGGGCCGACACTCTTTGTATATATGGCATTTTTTCCCTTTTTGTAGTTAGTTCTTACTTGCATATTTTCTGCTTTGTGACTTCTAATAGTCCTTAGAGGAGGATACTGAGTTTTGTAACTCATTTACAGACATTGTATGTATAGTTTCACCTTTGGAAATCAATAAAGAAAGCAACTTCTGCCTTCTCAATTATCTGTTTCATTGAGTGTGTTGAATGATTGATAAATTTACATGTGATTTTCTCTTATTCCTTGTTAATTGTCTCATTAATAGAACTTTTAAGCAGAGGATATGTGTATATTGCAGGTTATAGGTTATGTTAATGATGCAAACAGTTTTAGTTGTGAGGAGAATTTATCATCCTTATAGAATTGCATGTATCGTAGCTTTCTTGTAAAACATTTATACAATATCATATGAGTATTGAGTTGTGCATATCATATTTTACTAGTTGATTGAAAATTGTGTGTTAAGCAGTTGTTCATGTTTGAACAAATTTGGTGTATCACCATAGGAGTAGTTTTCCAATTTATGTATTCTTTCTCCCTTTATCTCAAAAAGATCAATAGTTAGGTGACACCATAGGAAGCCAACCTTCTCTAGAGGTTGACCTCTATTTACAAGAAACCCACATCTTTAGAGGTCTTCCCATGTTACACTGAGGTGTTGAACATCAGGTTCAATAGGGTGCAATTTCAGGTGATAACAGTCAGATCAAAACCAATATGAGTTACACTGCCATTTCAAAACTCCAAAAAGAAACCTCAATCTTGGGAAAACAACTCCCCCTATGATGACTATACATTTTTCACTGTACACTTCTCCCCCTTTGACATCAATGGAAAAAATTGGGGAAACCGAAACAAAATTCCAAAACTGTACAGGCATGAACTTGTAACTTACAAATATTTGAAGACATCTACAAAATCTTGTTTCAACACTCTTAAATTGTCATCACAAACCTTTTTGAGACTTTCCAAAACTGTTATGTGACCACACATTAAATAGGATTGAGCGTCTGGAGTTTCAAGATTCTCTGGGTCACTAACTGCTACAAAAACTTTCACTTCCTTCAAGGCACTCACCATTATCTCAATCTTCGAATAAATTATTCCTCTGAGTTCACTTACTCTCCCAACAATTCTATCATTTTCACTCTTCAAGCATCTTATTTTGTCAAGTAGGGGTGTTACTTGACCTTCTTGCTGAACCACATCACTAGCTAATGGATCAAAAGTAGCACAAATGGTAGCTAATTGATTTTCCAAATCCTTCACCTTTTCCTCATTACCTTCAGTAAAATTGGGCATAATCAAATAGGACTTATAGGCTTTTCCAGCTTCAGATACAGAACCTTGATTTTTCTTCATGCAATTAGCTAACAATATCTTATCCTTTGCAATCACTGTCTTCAACTGACTAAGTATTTTTCTATTAAACTCGTTTTGCAATTTATCCTCAGCAGATTTCTCAAGAGACTCAAATTGAGTACTTACAACATTTATGAGCTTCTTTAGCTCGCTGAAAGAGGAACCTGATGGATCCATGACACGAGCATGCATTAATTAAAGTAGGTCTCTAGATGCAAGGATTAGCAATTCACTATCCTCTATGTGAGACTTCATAATCTTCTCACTAGCCTTAGCTTGAGCAATTGATACAACCTTCATCATCTAAATTGGGGACAGAGTAGATAGATTGATTGAAATTTCATCCAATTCAAGATAAAAATATTCTTGTTGCTCCATTAGAGATCTCTTCACTGTCTTGGTAGTTTCTCTTGCCTCCATTATGATTTCCTGAACTTTTTCATCTTCAGCCTTGGGTTCTTCTAAGACTGTTTCTGGATTGCTTTTAGGAACTTCAACCACTTCATTTTGTACCTCCTTCTCCTCAGCTAATACCACCTTAGGAACTTCAGTTTCCATAGGTGTCTCTGTATTTTCCATATTAGGAGAAATCAAAATATCCTCAACTTCTAGAGGATTAGATACATTCATATTCTCCTCATTCACATTCTCTTCTTCATTTACATTTACCTCCTCATTCACTGCCTCATTTTTCAGAACATTTTCAGTATTCATTTCCTCAACATTAATCTTATTCTTTGACAGAAACTCTTCCAGAATTTCCTTAGTTTTACCAACAACAGCATGAGTTTCACCAATCATGAGTTTATTCACCCTTGTCTTGCTCTTAAATTCCTTTTTAGCTTTTTCAAGGAGTGAATCCATCTCTTCAATTTACATTTCTAGACACAAATCTGCAAGAACTCTCTTCCTCAGATTCTCTTTTTCTGTTCTAGCACTTAACCTTCTTGATTCCAAAATATCATACAGATTCTTGGGTAAGCTAGACATAATCTCAACAAGAACTTTATTAAAAATGTTCATATGTTTTATTGTAGCTTCTTCTAGAATTCTTTGACCTGATTCATCAAAGGTTTCATACAATTCACATAGGGGCTTAAGATTACCGTCCTTGACAGCTGCATTCACAACTTCATCAACTGACATACCAGGTTTATAAACTTTAGCCTTCTTTTCCTTTTCTTCTTTTCTGGAAGATTTGCTCTTGTTTAACTCGACATCCTGAGTTCTAGTAGCTTTTACTTCTTTCAAGACTTCTTCTGACTTTGTTTCCTCATCTTCTAAAATAGGCTTATATGTTCTTGTACTTTTATTCTTCTTCCTTGTACTAGAGGGCTTGTCTTGAGCTGACTTTGATGTAGGGGAACTCCTTGTAGATCTAGTGCGGGAAGAGGATGCACTAGGACTAGCAGACTCTATTTTTTCATTCACTTCTGCTTCTTCTGCCTCTTCTCTCCTCCTTCTTGCTTCTCTCAAAGCTTCTACAAGTAAACCCATCCTTTTTGCAAAAACTTCTGTCTCTTTTCTTACTTTCCTGACTATCACCGATTTCTCAATTCCTCATGAACTTGGATACTTTTCTCTGCATATGATCCAAATCTCTCTTCCCCTAATCCAGAGGAGAATTCAGCAAGTGTTCTGCATACATCTTCAGAATTTTTTCCTCTACTTCATATCCCATTGGCATGATCCAAATTTTTCTGTGATCAGCAGCTTCCATATGGCATTGGTCAATATCCACCATGAAGCAGATTGTATCCTTGTAATGTTCCACAATTGAGGTGGGAATTCTTTCCCTAGCATGCCTCATATTCTGGAAATTTTTGAACTACCCCCAAAGGGTAGTATTCCTGACTTGATGATCACCCATTCCAAAAAACTTGTTCCTTATCTAAATAGCTACAAGCTCATCATTTTTCCAATGTACTTTTCCAATGCCCGGAACTTCATTCATGAAATAGAAAAATAAGCACAATAGAAAATTACCATATTTAAAAGTAATCTTCTTGTCTTTCTTGATTTTTCTTAGATTCTCCAACAACTGACTTCTGAGTAGCTCGCACAAGTCATATTTTGCATTCTGCTTTACCATTTCATAAGTTGCATAGATGGTCGTACCGGATAAAGAATTGTCTCGGCTAGAATGGTATACCTTGTAACCAATGACCATTGATGCGAATTTCACATCTACTTCAGCAATGTCTTCTATTTTCATTGCTCTTCTATCCCATTTTGCACCTGTTGCCTCAGTAACCTTGTCATTCTTTACAGATTTCAAGTTTGGAAGTCTACTGGTGGAATTCAAACCCGTTACTGCACATATAGCCTCTTTTGTAATTTTGAAGGGTATATTTAGCCACATGAATTTGGCATGAACACGACTCAAAATTTATCTAACCCATTCATTTTCCTCAAATACGGGAAATCTCGCAAACTGCGCAAACTTCTTCTCTTCTAGGGTTTGAAATTCTGATTTTACAATAAAATCTTCTCCAATTATTCGATGGGAATACAGATTCATTATTTGAGAGGTGCCTAACTCTTCAAAGTTTGCATTAATATATGCTCTAATATCCTCAGTGTGCAAAACTTTGTACAAGACAAATGAAAACGCTCCTAAGGGTTGGTCTCAATAGACTTATAAGGGTGCCATTTGAATTTAGGACAGGGTTTTTCCTTGACTTTGACTACCAGAGGAGTGGACATGATTGAAAATTGAAAAATTCAGAGGCTCTTCGAGAAATACCTTTCTGTTGGATCAGAGTTTGTTCGTAGATTCTTCTCCACACTTTGAATCTATTTACAATTCAACAACGTTCACTCCAGGGCTCTTCAAACTACTTTCCTTCAAAATGCAAAGAAAAAAAAAGGCTTTTTATCACTCGCACAACTAACCCTTTTTGTTGCAATAAATTCCTTAACCCTAGTTCATCCGGTTACTTTGATTTCAAGCACTAAGACAAATGATTTTTTTGCAGATCTCTGAAGCTTTACAATATTGGCTCCAATTTGGTTAAACAACATCTGAAAAGCATTGATCCACCTACTAGACTGGTCCACATTCTAGTATCACTTGCCTGCAGGGGGGTTGAAGGATTTTTCTAACAACTCCCTCTAGGCCAAAGGCCTAAAACTAATTCCTGGAGGAATTATCAGAAGTAGATTCTAGTGCTGGCACATTTCCTTCGACAGAGGGATTCTTTTTCACCCATTTCTTTTGCATTTGCCTCCTGATCACATATGTAGTGACTTTCCCTTTTCCTTTGACTTCCTATTGTGTATTATGTCTTACCAGACCTCTTTTGTTCCAACAAAATCTAGAAATATGCCCAAATTTGTTGCAGTTGTAGCACACAACATTTCTCTGATCAGACCAATTGTTCCACTGATTTTTCCTTGATCTGCATTGGTTAGCAATATGCCCAAATCTATTGCATGCATAGCATCTGACATCTCTATGAAATTTATTCATCAAAACTTTGCATTCACTTGACTTATGACCATACTTATATCAATTAAAACACTGACCTAAGAATGATGGTCCACTTGGATTCATCCTGCTTCTACACTGAGAAGCCATGTGACCGAATTTGTTGCAAGTAAAACAATAACCATTAAATCTCTGAGCATTTGGTTGTCTCACCGGATTTCTTCTAGCTCCATTCATCTTATTTCCCTGTCAGAATCTTCCTTGTCCAAAATTCCTTTGTCCAGAGTTCCTTTTTCTAGATCCGGAACTTTCTCCTTCTTCATATCCAAGACCTCACCTGTCACCATCAGTCCTCTGACCTTTAATCAGTTCATCAAGCTTGGCTGACCTGGCTTTGAATTTCTCCTTGTACTCATTTGCAATAGTAAGTTCATCTCTAAGATCATCTAGCTATTTTCCAAGCACTTTCTCATTGTTTTTAGATTGTTCCAATTCATTGTCCAATCAGCTGCATTGTTCAAATTTTTCTTTCAAGGATTGAGCAATATTTTCTTCATTCTTCTTTCTATTGTTGATTTCCTTGGTCATTTTCATCATGATGGACTCCATCTCATGCTTCAGGGCAGCATTTTCTCTAGAAAAAATTCCACACTCTTCTATTTTCTCCTTGAAGGCGTGGCTTAGTTGTTCATCATCCATGCTTTTGTTTTGCTGCTTGCGCTGATCACATAATTCCTTACTTTTCTCCCTTGATTCATTTATTTTTTCTTTCAATGACTGTATGATTTTTTTTGCATTATCAAGATTTTCCTGCAGTTCCCGGTTCTCAGATTTTGACTGGTCAAGTTCATCCAATGCCACCATAAGTTCTTGTTGAAGACTGCTTGTATCCATTGAAAAAAAATTCCAAGATCTCCCCAAGCTATTAGAATTATTTCGAGGAACTATCTTTGATACCAATTATTGGAAACAAGCTACACTGAGAGGGGCGGGATGAATCAGTGTTCTACAAAAATTGACTTTATTATTCTGATTATCAACCCACTTAAAATATTCAACTGGGAGAAATATGTAGAATAAGAAATTAAATAACCACAACACCATAACACAAGGATTTTTATGTGGAAACCATGTTAGGGGAAAAACCACGGTGGATGGCCAATCCACAATATAATCTGAGTATACTCAAAAAGTTTACAATATGGGAATGCACTTGCATTCAAGCATACTACCTAGGGCTCACTGCTCAAAATAGAAAGCCACACTGCCTTACAGAGATTTGGATTATATCCAAAAAAATGAACTAAAGGAATAACATCTACAAATGCTTTATTACAGTTCCGGTTAGGCTCAAGTGTCAATCTTCTGTCCTTCTAATTGATACTAAACTTCTGCGCTGCTCTGCTCTAACTCACTTCACAAAATCTTTATGCGCAAGTGAAACTATGCATAAAATCGCTCTAACACTCTTTTGATATTCGCAATACACATTGACACACCATGCACACACACTAAAATGATATAAGAGATCATACACATATATTTGTGACTAGCAATTTAATCATAACATGTCGGCTCTGTTGTACCCAAAATAAATTTTTGGCATTCTGTATAAATTGAGCTAAATCTTGTTAAAATGTCATGTAAAGTCTATCTTAGGTCAAACCAATCATAGGATCTTAGTGGGTTTCTGTCAAGGAACACATGTGCAAAATTCTAAAAATTTGAAAATTAGGGTTTTACGCCCCTATTTTCAGGGAAACCCCCAAAAATAGGACCTTCCCAGAAATGATTGAAAATGATTTTGATAGGATTAAAAGGATTCATGATCACATTGGTCAAGTCAGAATCATCAAAAGACATGTTTTACTCAGGTGGGTCTTTCTATTTTTCAAGAACAAAGTTAGGAGCCCCACAACCATTAATGGCAGATTGGCCAGTACCAGGCGCTGAAAGTTAAGCTTCAAAAGCTTCAACGACACAATCATGGTGGAAAAGGTCTAAAATGATGTCGTTTGATGAAGGAGATTCCTGAAAATGAAAAAGGTCAAAATTTGACTAACTCTAGAAATGTTACGAAGGAGAGATAGTTCGCAATGCTGAAAAGAGCCTTTTTCAAGCAGGGGTGCCCATGATCTTTTAAGGTCAAATGAAGTCACCCAGATCTTCCAAGGCAATCATCTTTGACGTTTTCTTACTGGCGCGACAATGAAACAAACAGATAAATCATCTGAGGAATTGATCACAAGCGGTTGCTGATGAAGCAAAAAGAGGTAGTTGAAGAAATATCAGGAAACCACTGTCGAAGGTGAAAACTAAAGAAAAAAGAGCCTTTTCAAAAGAAAGGTGCCCTTCCTTTTAGACCTCCAGATGCTGATAAACGACAAAATCCTTCCTAGGATAACTTTCTCAACCTAGGTAGATCTCAACAATACAACTGAAAGCACAAACATCTGACAGGGCAGTCAACAGAGAATCAGGTTCAAAGTAGGCAACTTTTCAAATAAATATAACCATGTTGAAGGGAAAAAGCACCCTTTTTAATGAGGGGCGCCCTTGAATAAAGGAACCCTAAAATGACTTTCAAGTTTTCTAACTTCAATCACCTTCAGAAAAACGGAGTTGGCTACCTAGTGAGATATCAAGCGAAATCATCTGATTCTCCGATCAACGAGAAATCCATATCAAAGCACAAGAGGTCATTTCAAAAGGATGAAGAACGAAGATTGTAAATTCACTAAGGCATAAGCAAAAGAGCCCTTTCTTGGAAAAGGTGCCCTTTCTTTTGAAACCCTAAACTCATCTTTTCATCATCATGTCTCCCAGACACTTCCCTTCAGTATATATCCAGCTCAGCAGTGAATGTGTCAGCAACATCTCAGGATCAACAAATCAGGCTAGATTCAAGATCAAACAGAGGTCATTCAAGAGAGAAAATATTATAAAACTTGGAAAATTCAAAAGGGACGCCTAAAAGAAGTCAAAGGTCAAGTTGTTGACTAAATTCAAGATATTTTGAGTTAAACTTGGCTAAAACACTCCACGATCAGTGGAAATCACCTTTTTGAAACTTCAGATCAAGCCAAAATCACTTTTGAGCATGAGTTAGGTCCCCAAACTTGTGGATATAAGGCTTGGATCTACATATTCAAGATGAAGGCATCCTACTTCATTATTTCATTGCAGGTTAAGAATCAAGAACAACCATAAGCTCTCAAGGACGCCATTGATAGATCTAGACAAGGTTTTCATCCGTTCTTCAATTTTTCTTGCAGATCCGAAGCAAAAGAAGATTGCTAATTTGAGGATTGGATTCAGAGACAGATTTTCTAGAGGAGTCAGATAAAAACTTCCAATCCATCTTCTGTATACTTCTTCTCTTCTTGTCTTAGGTTTTCTTGCATGTCACACAAGGCAACAGGCTACATCAGATCAGATCAACTGGGTAGATTCAGCATAATTTTCCAGTGAAACCCATCTCATCAGATTTTCCAGAATCAACAAACTTGTTGCCCCTATTTTTGGGGGTTTTTCTAAAAAAGTTTCAGAATAAAAATTCTGAGGAACTGGGCTTGTTCAGCATTGAAGCACGAACAAAACCCATGTGCTAGAATTTTTCCAAAAAAATACTTCTCAGCAGGGCGCTATTTTCAAGGGTTTCAAGAGATTATCAGAACAAGGTCAAGCTTACAGTCAATCTTTAAGCTTTTCAAGATGCAGTACTTCCAGGTACAATACAAGACCAAGACGGTCCTATTCCATGATTACTTGAAAACAATTGACACAAATTTACATCAAGTAAATCCAGTAGTTGATTTGGAGCAGCTGGAAGGCATGAATCAAATTACATTGCAGAATATTGAAGAATCCAGATTGCTAGAGGCAGCATCCATTCCCATCACGTTACAAAGTGTGGAGCTTGTAATTGCTTGTGTCAAGCATTACAATCCTACCACTAGAGAAATCAAAGTAGTAGATGGAAGAATGGTTTGCAGTCTAAAGCCTTAGGATATTGAAAGGTGTTTTGATATTCCATCATGTCCTAACAACAAAGTCATATCAGTGACGGAATGCGAGAAGGCATTTGAGATAGCCAAGGACAAATTTCAAAGGATAATAGTTGAAAAATGGCTAAAAGTGACAAAGGCAAACTTGCCTAAGTTGGTGGGACGAGGAGAATGTAAAGATGAGTACGCAGTGTTAATCAATCTACTCAATAGAATCACTAGAGAAGAGGATGGTCATCAATTCCAGCCATGGATGTACTATGTCATTGCTAAAATCATTGGCAAAAGGGAATATTATGACTGGGCCACTCTGATTAGTGACACACTCCACCGACAAATCACTGGGTATCTGGAAGCTCATAGGTTCCACATATGCTCTTACCTAGTATACTTGATTGCCTTCCAAGGTGATTTCAAGATATTGAACAATGTGGGAACCTTAGGTGTGCAAAAGGTTCACGAACATTTCACACGTCTTGAGTTTACTCAAGCGGAGTGACACTTCAAAAGAACAAGTGATCTCTTCATTATGCACACCGTACGTGAGCTAGACCATGAGATGCACATGCATATTTCATAGACAGCCAAAGAGGCAATGGCAGATTGGGCGGATTGGTTCATCCAATTCCCTACATTCTCCTACATACGTGTGTATGGCTACATTGGTCACCCCGCTATGCTACCAAGATACCCTTCAGATAGAGTAGTCTTCATGGAATTCCTGAGATAGTTGTTTGAAGTTCACGTATACTTGCGCCTGAAGAGGAAGATAGCTGTTAATTTTCCCATTGGAATGGGACTCTATAGATGCGGATTCGCGGCAAATGCTAAGATGATGAGTCAGGAAATGGTGAGGTTTAATCTCAAGTATCTCATTGAGAGAAGATCCTATGATCCTAGAGGGCTCTATGCAGCACATCTCGAACAACAGTCATCACATAAGTCTTCTATGGAAGATTATTGGGTAAATTGTCAAGACAAGTCTGAAGTGCGAAGAAGGAACTACAATAGGTTCAGACTCCCGTAAATTGCTAATTTTATGTCAACAGACATCGAGGGCCTATCCAATGATGAAGGGGAAATCATTCTCCCCTCATTCTTCGCAGATTCAATTAACTCCCAACCACTCCCAAGAGTGGATTGGTATGCCAAGGAAAACATGTCTATAGAGGAAAGAACAAGTAGAGTGGTTAGAAATAGCCAACTCTATCTCGACAGCAAGAAATCAAGGAAGGTGATACCTCACAGAACAGAGCCACCACAGGTTCAGTCTCCACCACCTTCCACTTCAAAAAGGAAACCTAGGCAGAAGCAATGGTGCAATCCTCCTCAAGGAATGAGGATGTCGAAGCCTACAAAGCCTAGAACACAGAGGACACATGTGGAGAAAGCCACACATAGCCCTGAAATAATCACGGGTATTGCTGCCCCAGAACAAAGAGTAGAGACTGCTACCCCTGATCCAGTAGAAGTTATCACGGAAGAGCCAGCAGTAGTAGTTGTTGAACAACCTGTGGCAGAGCCAATTGCAGAAACAATAGAAGCAGAAACGGTGCATGTTATGGAAGCAGAGCCACCAATATTACCAATACCACAGCGGTCACAAGTCCTCATCAACTTAGATTCACCACCGAGAGACATTGCTCCAGCATAGTCTCACACATCTAGCATTCAAGGGCCTCACATTCCTCCTAGTGAAGTTCACCGAGATTCTATTTGGCTTGAAGGCTTCCTAGGAAGAAAGAGGGAAAAACCCTCCTATGAACTTGACTTTACCGAATTCGACCACGTCCCACAAAACATGTCGGCGAAGAGGTTAAAGAAATAGGTTCACATAGAAAGGAATGCAGAGTGTGAAATCATCATAGAGACTACTGCCCCACCAGTAGAGAAAAGCATACACGAGGTTCAAGTAGAAGACTACACATTGTCTCAACTTAACCTCAGGAAGACTACACGACAGGTGGAGGAAGACCTTCTCGAAATAGCTTCAGTGAGTGCACAAGAAAGAATGGCTAAGGATGGGAAAGAAAAGGCAACCTTAAAGGCTGAAAATTAGAAACTAAGGTCATACATAACCAGCTTGATACATGGCACCCCAAACGTCTCAGCCCTACCAGCAGGATTACTAGATCTCCTCGCCGAACAAAATCATCAGCAATTGATAACATTCAGTAAACACTTGAGAAATCAAGTGGAAGAGATTGTTCTCAAGGGTAGATGCATACTGGAAAATCTATACCAGTTACGGGATAGAGCACATGGAATTTGTTCAAAGATCCAGCAATCAGAACAAAGGATTGCAGAAAGGAGGCTAGAAGACGAGTGCACTATTGCAGATTTGCAATTAGCATATCAATCAGTATTCTCTGAGGAAAACAAGCAACATCTCTTTGCTTGGAAGGAACAATTGGTGTACAAGGTGAAATCCTATGACACTCATTCAGTAGAGTTGATTGATTACAGATGGGTGGTTGCCACTATTATCAACTTCACAATAATGTTGGTGATATCTTTCCCTTGCATGGAATATTAGCATGAGGGAGGAGAATACATCGAGATGGTCACTGTACAGAACTAGTTTAGGGATGTCATCCGCAGTACCTTTCTTGATGATCCAGATGGTTGCAAGCTGGCTAAGGTAGAAGCTTTATCAACCAAGCTTGAAGAGGCAGCATCTCAGTGTATAGACTTCGGGAATCAACTCACAGCGGGTGAGGTAATGCTGCGATGCCATGTCATCATTCTATAGAGCATTAACTCCCCAGAAGCTGATGAAGTCAATGAATGGATAGAGACACTGTTGATTAATGGTGAACTATAAAGGAACCAAAGAAGGACGTCCTACACCCTCAAAGTGGCATTTATGATACTTGAGTTTGACTTGATGCTTCTTTCCAAGTCAACTCAAGATGACATTAAATGTAATTGGAGTTAACTTGATGCTTCTTTCCAAGTTTAACTCCATATCCCTTAAATCATGCATTGTCAGATCCCACTGATTAAGAATGTCTAATCGGCTTCCATGATTTGTGGATCTTAGATCTCCACTAAATGTGGATATCTATTTTGGCGGGATACTTTCATTAAAGTTCACCTTTAGTTTACTTTCAGTCAACTGAAGTAGTTTCCAATTGACTCTTTGTTTACTTTCAGTTAACTGAAGTAGTTTTCGAGTTAACTGCTTGTTCCCCCTTTTTAGGAATAAATCTTGCTAATTGATTGGCAAGAACTCATTTTTAACTCAAGGAGATTTTGGGGTTTCCCACTCCTTTGAGTTCTATAAATAAGAGCCTTGGGCTCATTGTTTGTTTAACTTTTACTTGCTATGCAAAATTGTTGCGCCATTGTTGCCAACAACTTTGAAAGCGAATATTTGTTCACTCTTGGATGAGAGTTTGTTGGTCGATTGTAATTGTGCATGATTTCGTGCCTTTGCTATCCTAATCTTTGTAATTCGTTGATAAAGCTTTGAAGAAGAATATCAAAAGGTGCTTGCATTTTGATCAATCTATTTGAGTTATGTCTACGTTCTGTACCTAATAGCTTGTCGTTTCATTTCCCTCGGATAGGAGTCCCTCCTTGGATATTTGTCATCAATAGTTATCGTTTGATGTTGTTTAATGTATTGTCCTTCAATCTATACTTCAGATAGGAGTTCCTCCTCCTTAGCAAGCTCGTTGGCCAAAACATCGTTAATTTGTTGTTTCTTGTAAACCATTTCCTAGCCCATACCTCGGATAGGAGTCCCTCCTCCCTCGCAGGTCTCAGATCTAATTTACCGTAAAGAGTGTTTGCTTGTACCAACCTTATCCTGGTATATACCCAAGAGTTCAGAGCCTCAGTCATATTCTCAGGAGATGGCGAATTCAGGTGATCCAACCAACCCATTCCCGCTCCTTTACCCTCATGCTCTGTTTACCTTGAAGGTATTGGATAGATAAAAGCTAGAATAGTCGTAGTTAAGATCTGTCGAAACCAAAGAAAAAGCTTAGCTATGGTGCATTGTGTTTTTGCACCCTTGTGTCCTACCGCTGAAGTACAAAAAGATAGGAACCTTAGTTAACCATTCCCTTACTTATGCATTGCTTTCAACAGAGAGGGACTTCTCCTCTTTAAATAACGAAGAAGTGTTGCAAAACATTTGAAATAGCTGAACGTTTACAATCAGCACTCCAAAGGTGCTAATTTTAATGCCAACAGTTTTCTAGTGCCCACCGTGGGGCAACGAGGCATCAAACTTCAAGAAAAGCTTAAATGATTTTATGTCACGGCAATGACTATCTGGTGTCCTTGGGCACTAGTAGAGCAACCTAATCTTGTTCCAGCAACTCTCCAACTAGATCTTACATACATTGAAGGAGAGCAATTGGATCTCATCAGCAGCCTGTGGATCTTCATCTTTTAGAAGAATACATCACCAGCTCAGTGGAGAGCCGAAGCCATTACTCTGGACGAGGAAGAAAGAAAGGCTGATCTAGCAGCTGAGAGACCAGTATTACCACCACCTGCGTGGCAGTAAGCATCCTGGATCACCGAGTGTATACGAGGAGGACCAATCCTCTTTTTCAAGAAGAAGTCGAAGAAGCATCCGACACAGAGCAGATCTATCAAGAGGTTCGAGAGCAATTTCTAGAAGAACCACAACAAGAACCTCCTGCTCAAGCAATGGCCGACAACGTTAACATTCACAATGGAAATGGCCATAATAATGGCAACAACGGCAATGGCAATGGCAACAATGGCAATGGTAACTATGTCAACAATCTTTTCGGCAATGGCCGAAATGCAAGAGTTGCCAAATGTGCTGCCCCACTTCTATGGGGTAACAACATAGGTCCATTGGCCTTACAAGGTAACCGTGAACTTCCCAAGGGATCATGGAAGCAATTGCCAAGATTCTATGGTGACGGGACTAGACATCCCGATGAACATCTCTCAGCATTCACAATGGCCTATTCCGTTCTGTCTGTGCCACATGAAGATATCGCCGTTTGACTCTTTGTCGAAACTCTTGAAGCAAATGCAGTTGACTAGTTCAATCATTTGCAACCAGGAATTATCACAAACTAGGAGGACATGAGCAAAAATTTCTTGGCCAGATTCAAACCTACTGAAGACAGTCATCAATTGTTTGCTCGTTTATCTAACTCAAAGATGGAGTCCACATAACCGATGAGAGAGTTTGTAGCAAGGTTTAATCGCCTTGTTACACGACTTTCCCACACACTAAATCCATCTGATGAGATTCTGATGAGCAGCTTCATCAACACCCTTCCCTCAGATATAGCCTTTTTCATAAAAGGCAGTCATGAAGAAGATTTGTTGGTAGCTCAAGAGACGGCTATCAAACTTGAGGATCACATGATCACTACGGGAAAGATGAAGGATGATGCTATCAGACCGTTGGTCCAAGCATCAGCAGATCCATTGCTACAAAAGGTAGCAAATGAGGTGACAATCCTCAAAAGACAGTCACCCAACCAAGGGCAGCAAGCAATGCCCACACCACCGTAGTACCAGCCACAATAGCAGTACCAGCCTCAACAGCCCTATCATCCAAAGAAAAATAATTTCCAATCTTTTAACAACTTCAAGCCAAAGTTTTTAGGACTGCCTAGACAGGCAGAACCTGAGAAATCTAATGTGTTTTGTTGTTTCCATGACTCAGACGAACACACCAGATCTTCATGCCCTGAGAATCAGAGAATGAACCAAATAATGGGATATGCCAGAGATACAGCTCCGAGCTCAAATTTAGTACCTTCAAATGTGAATGTTGCTCCACCTCAAATGGAAAATTTTGATGGTGACTCGGCAACGGGATACTTTCATAGCGAACCCGTAAATCAAGAAGAAGAAGACTACCGTCAGTACAATCTTGCTGTCAATCACGAGAACTTGTCAACACCTATGTTTACACGTGCTCAGCATTTCAAAACATAGAAAGAGGAAGATGAAAGATGGAAGTCCAATGAAAAGGGAAAAGAAGCTTCCACTTCTAATCCCAAGTCTACACATGATTTTATCACACTAGCTTCTCAAGACCCGTCCTCGACGAGTTTTGACATAGTGAAATCCATGATGAAGACGAAGGTACAGATTTCATAGCTGGAGTATCTCCAAGATCATCCTGATCAAATGGATCGGATTCTCAAAGTAATACAGAAGCCAATCGTCATACAGCCCACGTTGCTAGCATCTTCTGTACCAGCGGGAGAAAATCCAAAGCCCTTCTACATATCTTTATATATGGGAGGATATAAGCTTAGCAATTTTATAATTGACTCAGGGGAATCTGATGTCATGCCTTTACAAATCGTGAAATATTTAGGACTATCATGCACAGAAACACAAGAAAAGTGTTATTCACTTGAATCAAAACTCGTGCCATTGGTAGGCCAGCTGAAGGACGCTCAAGTAAGATTGGCATCTTGTCCAGAAAAGAAGATCATGATGACCATTCTCATAGCTGATATCCCAATCAGTTATGGAATGCTCCTAAGCAGAAGCTTCTGTAAAGATCTCAGAGGCGAGATTCAGCTGGATTGGTTGTACGCGACAATCCCATTGAAAAAGGGCACCTTCAAGTTGGAACCTGAGGCTAAGTCAACATTCACGGTGGTGAAATCTCAAGACTCACAAGCACAAGTGTTACATCAAAGCATGGGTCCTGGCACATATGCCATGCTGTCAAAAGTAACTGAAGAAGATGAAAGTTTTGCACTTACCACACAAACATTGAATGAAGATTCAAGAATGTGGAATATGCAATTCGACGGTAGTTGCTCAACAACAGGTTCAGGAGCGAGAGTTGTCATTACCTCTCCTGAAGGAACGTTGTACCCATTTGCTTATCACTTGTAGTTTGACAACATGAACAATACTGCAGAATATGAGGCGCTCATACTTGGCCTCAAAAATGCAAGAGATATGGGTATAAAATACCTTCAAGTTGAAGGCGATGCAGAGCTGATCGTTCAACAGGTCAGAGGACTGTATCAAGTAAGGAGAAGTCACCTTTCTTCTTACTGACAAAGGGTGTGGAATGCGATTGACTGGTTCAAAGCATTCAACATCAAATACATACCACGTGAGCAGAATAGCAGAGCAGATTCCCTTGTGGTATCAGCAGCTCTTTTTATGCCCCATTCTGATTTTCGTCAGAATGTCTTCGCTATTGAGCTCATCTACAGGCCAGCCATCCCTGACAACTACAACAATTGGCAGGTCTTTACTAATGATGATGATATTCAAGAGTTCCTCTACATGGAGGACAATTACCAAGAATTATTCTTTGAAGGTAGTGCTTCTCCCTCCAAAGAATCTGTGGCAGAAGATTCCGAAGTCACGGAATCTGGTATCATCCAACTAAAGGGCAATAATATCCCCAAGGGTCTAGTATCCTTGGAGGATATATTTGACAGACACAACAGACATGTTCAGGATCAAAGGAATTCTAATGACAAGACGTCAGCCGACTACCGACAAGTCAACATTGGTACAGAAGATAAGCCTCGGCTTGTCAACTTAGGCAAGTGTTGCACTGCGGAAGAAAGCGACAATTTCATCTCTCTATTCAAGCAATACCGAGACGTCTTTGCATGGTCCTATGAAGACCTGAAAGCATTCAAGCCAAAGGAATTGTCCCATACATTTCCACTTAAGTCTGACATCAAGCCTTTCAAGTAGAAGCAGAGACACTACAACCCGCGTGTCCAAGATACAATCTACGCGGAGGTGAAAAAGATGGTGGATGCCAAGATCATATACCCAATCCACTATTCTACCTGGGTGTCCAATACCGTTCCTGTATGCAAGAAGAGTGGAGAAATCCATATTTGTGTAGACTTCAGGAACCTAAACCACTCGTCACTAAAGGATAATTATCCTTTGCCTATCATGGAACATACATTGCAAAAAGTAACCAGTTCGGAGATGTTGTCATTACTTGACAGATTTTCGGGATACAACCAGATTGCAGTAGCTAAAGAGGATCAACTCAAGACAGTGTTCACCACTCCATGGGGAACGTTCGCTTACGAGAGGATTCCCTTCGGCCTCACCAATGTCGGTGCTACTTTTCAGCAAGCCATGGACTTGGCGTTTGGCAACTTAAAGGACAAATTGATAGTCATCTATCTTGACGACCTTACCGCTTTCTCAAAGAAGCGGCAAGATCATTTTCAGCACTTAGTGAAAGTGTTTGAGAGATGCAGGTACCACCACATATCATTGAATCCCAAGAAGTCTATCTTCGCGGTGACAGAAGGAAAATTGCTTGGTCACATCGTTTCTAAAGAAGGGACTCGGATAGACCCTAATCGGGTAGATGCAATCAAGGACCTGACTCTTCCCACCAATAAAACTGGGGTACACTCCTTCTTTGCCAAAGTCAACTTTATACAAAGATTTGTACCTGACTTCTCAGAGCTGACCAAAGACATCTCGACAATGATGAAGAAGATGACTACCTTCAAATGGACCGATGAAGGAAGGAAGTCGTTCGAGAAAATAAAAGAGGCCATCAGTAAAGCGCCAGTGTTGGTTCGACCTGATTTCAATAAAGAATTTATTCTTTATTGTTATGCATCGGAACATTCTCTCCGCCATACTGACTCAGAAGTTGAATGAAGAGACTGAGTCACCTATCGCTTTCATGAGTAGCAGCTTTAAGGATAGCGAATCTTGGTACTCCCAAATAGAGAAAAATGCATATGCAGTTGTAAGAGCTGTTAAGAATTTTAGATTCTACATCCTAAACTCTCACACCACTGTGTATGTTACAGACCCCGCGGTCAAGAGTGTCCTCACTCAACAAGAAATGGGCACCAAAAGAGGCAACTGGATTGCAAGAGTCCAAGAATACGACCTGGACATCAAGCCTACCAAGCTCGTTCGCAGGAGAGGTCTATGTCAACTCCTGGCAGAAGATGGTGATTTAAAGCACCAAGCTGAAGATGGAATCTCAGGAACAGAAATGGAAGAAGACCTCCCAATGGTCTTATTAGTTGAATCTGCTTAAGAGTGGTACACAGAATTGTGGTACTACCTAACCTATGGGGAATGCCCAACACACTTGGGTAAGCAGCAGAGAAGAACTTTGAAATTACAAGCGCAAGGTTATGTGCTTGGAGGAAATGCTCTATACAAGCATGGGCTTGATGGGACGTTCCTATTATGCGTCAGCAAGGATCAACAACGATGATTGTTGGAGGAATTCCACGATCAAGCATGCAGAGGCCACTTCTCATCAAGAGTTACCGCATTCAAAATCATGTGGGCATTATTCTACTGGCCGACTTTGTTCTGCAACACATATGACTGGGTGCACAGATGCACATTGTGCCAACAATTTGTTGGTAAACTCAAGCTGTCAACCCTTCCACTAAGGATGGTGGTGATAGATGCTCCATTCCAGCAATGGGGCATAGGCTTTGTGGGACCCATCAACCCTCATTCCAGCAAGGGACATGTCTACGTCCTCACAGCGACAGACTATTTCACTAAGTGGGTTGAGGAAATCCCTATAAAGCAGGCTACTTCCGAAGTGGTGTGTAACTTCCTCAAGAAGAACATCATTACATGCTTCGGAGTACCCAAAAAGATCGTGACTGACAACGCTACAAGCTTCTCGTTAGAGGATTTGGTAGAATTTTGTTTTGACTACGGCATCACCTTGTCCAATTCTTCATATTACTATCCACAAGGTAACAGACAAGCCAAATCGTCAAATAAGAACATAGTCACAATAGTGCGCAAGATGGTTGATTCCAATCAACGAGCTTGGCACACAAAATTATACGATGCTCTTTGGGCTGATAGAATCACGCCTAAGAGAGCTATCGACACTTCACCTTTCATAATCCTATATGGCACTGAAGCTGTGTTACCCATCACTCTAGAGTTGTCCGCTTTGCAGCTGGCATCTACAATAGAAGATGAGGAATTCAGAGATCCCATCGAGAAACGTATCTTGTGCCTGATGAAACTTCAAGAAGAAAGGGTGGAGATAGTCGATAAGATTACTCAGCATCAAGAGCAAGTGAAGAAGATCTTCAACAAGAAGGCTCGGCAACGAGACTTTGAGATTGGAGATAAAGTCCTATTATGGGACAAGAGACACGAACCAAAGGGAATGTACGGAAAATTTGACTCCCTTTGGCTAGGGCCATTCCTGATTAGTGATATTGCAGGAGAGAATTCCTATATTCTCTCACATTCAGATGGGAGGCTCTTTCCACTGCCCTATAGTGGGCAGTATTTGAAACATTTCATCCCTTCGGGGATGGGGTGAGTATATATTGTAAATAATTTTCCTTGCTTTAACATTATGTTATGTTTTTCCCCGTTCAGTAAAGTATTGTCGTGTTTTAGGTGATTTCTTAGACGTTTTGTCGTAGGTGAATAAATTGGGGAACCCAATAAATAAGGTGAACTCTATTTTTAGGTATGTATGGAACCAAAGTCCTGACTCCATTTCCCAACTGATTAGATATACTGGTCTACGAAACTTGAGATTCTCAGTTCTCCTATGCCATAAGTATCTGACATGGTCACCAGACAGAGCCTAATGTTGTACCCAAAATAATTTTTTGGCATTCTGTATAAATTGAGCTAATCTTGTTAAAATTCCATGTAAAGTCTGTCTTAGGTCAAAACAATCATAGGATCTTCGTGGGTTTCTATCAAGGAACACATGTGCAAAATTTTGAAAATTTGAAAATTAGGGTTTTATGCCCCTATTTTCAAGGAAACCCCCGAAAATAGGACCTTCCCATAAATGATTGAAAATGATTTTGATAGGATTAAAAGGCTTCATGATCAAATTGGTCAAGTCAAAATCATCAAAAGACATGTTTTACTCTGGTGGGTCTATTTCTATTTTTTAGGAACAAAGTTAGCAGCTCCACAGCCATTAATGGCAGATTGGCCAGTACCAGGCGCTGAAAGTTAAGCTTCAAAAGCTTCAACGACACAATCATGGAAAAAAAGGTCTAAAATGATGTCGTTTGATGAAGGAGATTCCTAAAAATGAAAAAGTTCAAAATTTGACTAACTCTGGAAATGTTACGAAGGAGAGATAGTTTGCAAAATGCTGAAAAGAGCCTTTTTCAAGCAGGGGCGCCCATGATCTTTTAAGGTCAAATGAAGTCACCCAGATCTTCCAAGGCAGTCATCTTTGATGTTTGCTTGCTGGCGCGACAACAAAACAAATAGATAAATCATCTGAGGAATTGATCACAAGCGGCTGCTGATGAAGCAAAAAGAGGCAGTTGAAGAAATATCAGGAAACCATTGTCGAAGGCAAAAATTAAAGAAAAAAGAGCCTTTTCAAAAGAAAGGCACCCTTCCTTTTAGACCTCTAGATGCTGATAAATGACAAAAGGCTTCCTAGGATAACTTTCTCAGCCTAGGTAGATCTCAACAATACAACTGAAAGCACAAACATCTGACAGGGCAGTCAACAGAGAATCAAGTTCAAAGTAGGCAACTTTTCAAATAAATATAACCATGCTGAAGGGAAAAAGCGCCCTTTTTAATGAGGGGCGCCCTTGAATAAAGGAACCTTAAAATGACTTTCAAGTTTTTTGACTTCAATCACCTTCGGCAAAATGGAGCTGGCTACCTAGTGAGATATCAAGCGAAATCATTTGATTCTCTGATCAACGAGAAATCCATATCAAAGCACGAGAGGTCATTTCAAAAGGATGAAGAACAAAGAATGTAAATTCACTAAGGCATAAGCAAAAGAGCCCTTTCTTGGAAAAGGTGCCCTTTCTTTTGAAACCCTAAACTCAGCTTTTCATCATGTCTCCCAGACACTTCCCTTCAGTATATATCCAGCTCAGTAGTGAATGTGTCAGCAACATCTCAGGATCAACAAATCAGGCTAGATTCAAGATCAAGCAGAGGTCATTCAAGAGAGAAAATATTATAAATCTTGCAAAACTCAAAAGGGACACCTAAAAGAAGTCAAAGGTCAAGTTGTTGACTAAAGTCAAGATATTTTGAGTTAAACTTGGCTAAAACACTCCACGATCAGTGGAAATCACCTTTTTGAAACTTCAGATCAAGCCAAAATCACTTTTGAGCATGAGTTAGGTCCCCAAACTTGTGGATCTAAGGCTTGGATCTATATATTCAAGGTGAAGGCATCCTACTTCATTATTTCATTGCAGGTTAAGAATCAAGAACAACCATAAGCTCTCAAGGATGCCATTGATAGATCTGGAAAAGGTTTTCATCTGTTCTTCAATTTTTCTTGCAGATCTGAAGCAAAAGAAGATTGCTAATTTGAGGATTGGATTCAAAGATAGATTTTCTCTGAGAGTCAGATAAAAACTTCCAATCCATCTTTTGTCTACTTCTTCTCTTCTTGTCTTAGGTTTTCTTGCATGTCACACAAGGCAACAGGCTACATCAGATCAGATCAACTGGGTAGATTCAGCATAATTTTCCAGTGAAACCCATCTCATCAGATTTTCCAGAATCAACAAACTTGTTGCCCCTATTTTTGGGGGTTTTTCTAAAAAAATTTCAGAATAAAAATTCAGAGGAATTGGGCTTGTTCAGCATTGAAGCACGAACAAAACCCATGTGCTAGAATTTTTTCGAAAAAATACTTCTCAGCAGGGCGCTATTTTCAAGGGTTTCAAGAGATTATCAGAACAAGGTCAAGCTTACAGTCAATCTTTAAGCTTTTCAAGATGTAGTACTTCCAGGTACAATACAAGACCAAGACGGTCCTATTCCATGATTACTTGAAAACAATTGACACAAATTTACATCAAGTAAATCCAGTAGTTGATTTGGAGCAGCTGGAAGGCATGAATCAAATTACATTGCAGAATATTGAAGAATCCAGATTGCTATAGGTAGCATCCATTCCCATCACGTTACAAAGTGTGGAGCTTGTAATTGCTTGTGTCAAGCATTACAATCCTACCACTAGAGAAATCAAAGTAGTAGATGGAAGAATGGTTTGCAGTCTAAAGCCTCAGGATATTGAAAGGTGTTTTGATATTCCATCATGTCCTAACAACAAAGTCATATCAGTGATGGAATGCGAGAAGGCATTTGAGACAGCCAAGGACAAATTTCAAAGGATAATAGTTGAAAAATGGCTAAAAGTGACAAAGGCAAACTTGCCTAAGTTGGTGGGACGAGGAGAATGTAAAGATGAGTACGCAGTGTTAATCAATCTACTCAATAGAATCACTAGAGAAGAGGATGGTCATCAATTCCAGCCATGGATGTACTATGTCATTGCTAAAATCATTGGCAAAAGGGAATATTATGACTGGGCCACTCTGATTAGTGACACACTCCACCGACAAATCACTGGGTATCTGGAAGCTCATAGGTTCCACATATGCTCTTACCTAGTATACTTGATCGCCTTCCAAGGTGATTTCAAGATATTGAACAATGTGGGAACCTTAGGTGTGAAGAAGGTTCACGAACATTTCACACGTCTTGAGTTTACTCAAGCGGAGCGACACTTCAAAAGAACAAGTGATCTCTTCATTATGCACACCGTACGTGAGCTAGACCATGAGATGCATGTGCGTATTTCACAGACAGCCAGAGAGGCAATGACGGATTGGGCGGATTGGTTCATCCAATTCCCAACGTTCTACATACGTGTGTATGGCTACATTGGTCACCCCACTATGCTACCAAGATACCCTTCAGATAGAGTAGTCTTTATGGAATTCCTGAGACAGTTGTCCGAAGTTCACGTCTACTTGCGCCCAAGAGGAAGACAGCTATTAATTTTCCCATTGGAATGGGACTCTATAGATGCGGATTCGCGGCAGATGCTAAGATCATGAGTCAGGAAATGGTGAGGTTTAATCTCAAGTATCTCATTGAGAGAAGATCCTATGATCCTAGAGGGCTCTATGCAGCACATCTCAAACAACAGTCATCACATAAGTCTTCTATGGAAGATTATTGTGTAAATTGTCAAGACAAGTCTGAAGTGCGAAGAAGGAACTACAGCAGGTTCATGCTCCCGCAAATTGCTAATTTTATGTCAACAGACATCGAGGGCCTATCCAATGATGAAGGGGAAATCATTCTCCCCTCATTCTTCGCAGATTCAATTAACTCCCAACCACTCCCAAGAGTGGATTGGTATGCCAAGGAAAACATGTCTATAGAGGAAAGAACAAGTAGAGTGGTTAGAAATAGCCAACTCTATCTCGACAGCAAGAAATCAAGGAAGGTGATACCTCACAGAACAGAGCCACCACAGGTTCAGTCTCCACCACCTTCCACTTCAAAAAGGAAACCTAGGCAGAAGCAATGATGCAATCCTCCTCGAGGAATGAGGATGTCAAAGCCTTCGAAGCATAGAACACAGAGGACACTTGTGGAGAAAGCCACACATAGCCCTGAAATAATCACGGGTATTGTTGCCCCAGAAAAAAGAGTAGAGACTGCTACCCCTAATCCAGTAGAAGTTATCACGGAAGAGCCAGCAGCTATAGTTGCTGAAGAACCAGTGGTAGAGCCAATAGTAGAAACAACAGCAGCAGAAACGGTGCCTGTTATGGAAGCAGAGCCACCAATATCACCAATACCACAGCGGTCACAAGTCCTCATCGACTTAGATTAGCCACCGAGAGACATTGCTCCAGCACAGTCTCACACATCTAGCATTCAAGGGCCTCACATTCCTCCTAGTGAAGTTCGTCGAGATTCTATTTGGCTTGAAGGCTTCCTAGGAAGAAAGAGGGAAAAACCCTCCTATGAACTTGACTTTACCGAATTCGACCACGTCCCACAAAACATGTCGGCGAAGAGGTTGAAGAAACAGGTTCACATAGAAAGGAATGCAGAGTGTGAAATCATCATAGAGACTGCTGCCCCACCAGTAGAGAAAAGAATACACGAGGTTCAAGTAGAAGACTACACATTCTCTCAACTTAACCTCGAGAAGACTACACGGCAGGTGGAGGCAGACCTTCTCGGAATATCTTCAGTGAGCGCACAAGAAAGAATGGCTAAGGATGGGAAAGAAAAGGCAGCCTTAAAGGTTGAAAATCATAAAGTAAGGTCATACATAACCAGCTTGATACATGGCACCCCAAACGTCTCAGCCCTACCAGCAGGATTACTAGATCTCCCCGCTGAACAAAATCATCGACAATTGATAACATTCGGTAAACACTTGAGAAATCAAGTGGAAGAGTTTGTTCTCAAGGGTAGATGTATACTAGAAAATCTATACCAGTTGCAGGATAGAGCACATGGACTTCGTGCAGAGATCTAGCAATCAGAACAAAGGATTGCAGAAAGGAGGCTAGAAGACGAGAGCACTATTGCAGATTTGCAATTAGCATATCAATCAGTATTCTCTGAGGAAAACAAGCAACATCTCTTTGCTTGGAAGGAACAATTGGTGTACAAGGTGAAATCCTATGATGCTCATTCAGTAGAGTTGATTGATTACAAACGGATGGTTGCCACTATTATCAACTTCGCAATAATGTTGGTGATATCTTTCCCTTGCATGGAATATCAGCGTGAGGGAGGAGAATACATCGAGATGGTCACTGTACAGAACAAGTTCAGGGATGTCATCCATAGTACCTTTCTTGATGATCCAGATGGTTGCAAGCTAGCTAAGGTAGCAGCTTTATCAACCAAGTTTGAAGAGGTAGCATCTCAGTGTATAGACTTCGGGAATCAACTCACAATAGGTGAGGTAATGCTGTGATGCCACGCCATCATTCTATAGAGCATTAACTCCCCAGAAGCTGATGAAGTCAATGAATGGATAGAGACACTGTTGATTAATGGTGAACTATAAAGGCACCAAAGAAGGACGTCCTACACCCTCCAAGTGGCATTTATGATACTTGAGTTTGACTTGATGCTTCTTTCCAAGTCAACTCAAGATGACATTAAATGTAATTGGAGTTAACTTGATGCTTCTTTCCAAGTTTAACTCCATATCCCTTAAATCATGCATTGTCAGATCCCACTGATTAAGAATGTCTAATCGGCTTCCATGATTTGTGGATCTTAGATCTCCACTAAATGTGGATGTCTATTTTGGCGGGATACTTTCATTAAAGTTCACCTTTAGTTTACTTTCAGTCAACTGAAGTAGTTTCCAGTTGACTCTTTGTTTACTTTCAGTTAACTGAAGTAGTTTTCAGTTAACTGCTTGTTCCCCCTTTTTAGGAATAAATCTTGCTAATTGATTGGAAAGAACTCATTGTTAACTCAAGGAGATTTTGGGGTTGCCCACTCCTTTGAGTTCTATAAATAAGAGCCTTGGGCTCATTGTTTGTTTAACTTTTACTTGCTATGCAAAATTGTTGCGCCATTGTTGCCAACAACTTTGAAAGTTAATATTTGTTCACTCTTGGATGAGAGTTCGTTGGTCGATTGTAATTGTGCATGATTTCGTGCCTTTGCTATCCTAACCTTTGTAATTCGTTGATAAAGCTTTGAAGAAGAATAGCAGAAGGCGCTTGCATTTTGATCAATCTATTTGAGTTATGTCTACGTTTTGTACCTAATAGCTCGTTGTTTCATTTCCCTCCTCGGATAGGAGTCCGTCCTCCTTGGATATTTGTCATCAATAGTTATCGTTTGATGTTGTTTAATGTATTGTCCTTCAATCTATACTTCGGATAGGAGTCCCTCCTCCTTAGCAAGCTCGTTGGCCAAAACATTGTGAATTTGTTGTTTCTTGTAAACCATTTCCTAGCCCATACCTCGGATAGGAGTCCCTCCTCCTTGGCAGGTCTCAGATCTAGTTTACCGTAAAGAGTGTTTTCTTGTACCAACCTTATCTCGGTATATACCTAAGAGTTCAGAGCCTCGGTGATATTCTCAAGAGACGGCGAATTCAGGTGATCCAACCAACCCATTCCCGCTCCTTTACCCTCATGCTTTGTTTACCTTGAAGGTATTGGATAGATAAAAGCTAGAGTAGTCGTACTTAAGATCTACCGAAACCAGAGAAAAAGCTTAGCTACGATGCATTGTGTTTGTGCACCCTTGTGTCCTACCACTGAAGTACAAAAAGATAGGAACCTTAGTTAACCATTCCCTTAATTATGCATTGCTTTCAGCAGAGAGGGACTTCTCCTCTTTAAATAACGAAGAAGTGTTGCAAAACATTTGAAATAGTTGAACGTTTACAATCAGCACTCCAGAGGTGCTAATTTAAATGCCAACAGGCTCCAAATAAAAATTTAAAATAATAGCAACTTTTCATCTCAAATCTTAAGAGTTATCCAATGCACATCCACAACGGTCAGCCACAACTTAGCTCAGACCCAAATCAAGATGAGAAAACACAACAATATTCAAATAAGCATTTCCTGAATATCTGCAACATATTACATCAACCGAGTAGCCCCAAAATACAGATAAATAGAGAAGTAACCAACCAAATCTCAAAACTCACACAAGACTTAATACGAAGCACTGAGATTTCTGAACAACACATTAGATGTACCGATAAACCTCCCATGAGATCCACAACTCAAAATAACAATTGGAATTTTGTAAGTGAATCGATGATCACCAAATTGTCGGATGCTCTATTCTTCCTAATTGTCCTTAATCTGACCGCCAGTATAAGAAAATGATGTTATGTGGATCTATCACCTACTAGGGTTTCCATCAATGACAACACCAAAAGGAATTCGCACTGTCTCTTGTCAAAAGATGGTAGTGAAGCATCCACCGGTGGCAGCTTTGTTCTAGGCATGACTACCCTCCTGGTCTTCTTGCTTTCGAGGTAGAGTATGTTGTTTTGAATAACTCTATTCGACCTCTCCTTCACTGGTGATTATTCTTTGGTGAACCAATCAGCAGTCAGCAGTGGTTGTGTATCAACCTACTCTCTAAAAAATTGAGGAACTGGATCTCCCTCATCATCCGACAAACCTCCCACATCTTCTGCCAAGAAGACATAAATCTGTGAGAGAGAGAACCTGTTGTTGTTGTGTCTGCGCACCTCAAATTCATCCTTGTAGTTCACCCAATAATCCTCCATTGTAGGCTTATGGTAAGGGCGACCACCAAGGCGTGCTAAATAATGACCCCAAGGATCATATGTGTGTATCGATAAGGTACTTGAGATAAAACTTTTCTAACTCCTGTCCTGCAACTTTAGCATCAACTGCTATCCTACACCAATAGATTCCCATTTGCATTGGAAAGTTGGCAGCTGGTTTACACTTGTGGCGCAAACATAGATGAACATAGTACAATTGCCTCAGGAACTCCATGAAGACTGTCCTATCCGAAGGATAGCATGGAAGCATGGTTCAATTTCCTGTGTATCCTAAACGCGGATGTAGGTGTATGTAGGGAACTAAATAAACCAATCTGCCCAATCAACCATTGTTGATCTAGCAACCGTTGAGATACGAACATGCAACTCCCGGTCTAGGTTCCTCATTGTGTACATCAAGAAAGCCTCATGCACATGCTTGAAATTTTGTTCATCCTTCGTGAACTCAAGGTGGTCATAGTAATGGTAGACTTTCTATACACTGAGTACCCCCATTGTGTTCAATCCTCTAAATTGACCCTAATAGGCAATCAAATATATGAGATAGGAACACCTATGAAATTGGTGGGCAACTAGAAAACCAATGATTTGCTTGTGGAGAATGTCACTGATGAAGGATTCCTAGTCATAATGCTCTTGCCCAGAAATGATCTGACCAATGATATAGTACATCCAGGGTTGGAATCTATTTGCATCCGCATGACCTGAGACACGATTGAGAAGTGTAATCAAAATCGCATACTCATCCTTGTATTCACCACAACCCACATTGTTCGGCAACTTATTCTTCTTTTTTCTTAACCATCTCTCTGCCATCTTACTCTGAAACTTTTCCATACAACATTGAATGCTCTCTCACACTAGTACATGGTAATAACTAGACTATTCGAATGTTGAGGAATACCAAAACATCTCTCGATATCCAAGGGTTTGAGACTACAAATCACTTGTCCATCTACTGACTATATTTCGCAAGTAGCAAAATTGTAATGCTTAACAAAAGACATTACAAACTCTACGCAATGAAATGAGACAGAGATAGAAGTGGCCTCAAGCAACCCAGATTCCTAAATGTTTTGAAGTATTGAATCATTTATCTTGTTTGGATCCAAGATTGCTTCTAGAAGCACCTTATGTAGATTCATGTCAACTATTCCGACGAAGTCATGAGTCAAGACTGACTTAGTCTTGAATTCGATCTGTGTGTACTACATTATGAAAAACTTTCCTATTGACTGTGAACACGACTATATTCTGACAACTTTTCTGGAAAGCTAAAAATAGCCTATCAGAGGACAATTTTCACAAAAAATTCTGAGATATGGGTTTTGTCCAGAAAAGGATTCTAATACAACCCAAAATATCAGATTTGCAAAAAATGGACTTCTACTCCACCATGCAAAGGAATTTCAGTTAAGAAAATCAAAGCTTCGAGAATCGATGCTCTGGAACAAATTTTCCTGAAAATTTCTAGCACATGGATTTTGTTGAGGAGGCTATTCTGAATCGACCCAAATTATTTGTTTTGTCAAAAT
Source organism: Sequoia sempervirens (assembly GCA_007258455.2). NCBI lineage: Eukaryota > Viridiplantae > Streptophyta > Pinopsida > Cupressales > Cupressaceae > Sequoia > Sequoia sempervirens. The sequence continues at coordinate 11,027 of VDFB02264369.1, read as the reverse complement.
TTTCCAGTTTCTTGAATATGCGAAAGAAAATAAGATGAGAAATGGAAGAAATTGAGATAAAAGATTGAGGTTTTGACCCTTTCGCCTGCTAAAATTTCCACTTTGTCTTGAATTCTACTAATGAATGTAGACTTGTACCTACAAAAGAATATTTTTGATGTCTTCGCAACTGACTGCTGAAGAAATTTTCCTCTGCTCAAGCTAGATGAATGAAATGATGGAGCCCATGTTGAATAAATAGATAAATTTGTACCTTAATGGTGCCACTGCAAGAATAGAACCTTGATTTCAAAAGAAAAGACGTGATTGGACCCCCTTCAGTTCAAATTGGCACTCACTCAAAGTCCCATAAAATAAATAATATTAAAATATTCAGTTCTTCTTTACATGCAAATTTGCAATTTAATATAAAAAAGGGTGCCAATATTAGAATATTCAAGAAAATCGCCCATTAATGCTTGCATGCAAAAAAAAGTTGAAATTTAATATTATTTTAATAAATTAACTGAAATGTCTGCTGGGAGCTGCAACTGCTAAAAACAACATTTGATGCCTCAAAAAATTAGGCACCTTTGATTAAATTGATCCAAGATCTCCAGACATCCATTTCTCTATTTTTCCATCTCATGCTTCGAACTGTCGATGCTGGTGAACGATGAATCATGTTGACTAAATGATAGGTTCATTGCATGACTAGAATAATTCTACAACCAACGACTGTATGTAAGGCATTTGAAAGCCGCGTTAGGAACCCCAAAATCAAGGGCGCCCCTATCCTGTGAAGGCACAATCACTAATTTGACAAAAGTGAAACTTTCATCCAGACGCTAGACTTTGACCCTTGACATTGGGAGCTATAGTGCTTTGATTCGCGCACCAACAGTCTCTCTGCGTAGCTAGAAGCACTGAGAAGAGATGTCTCTGGAGGTGACGAAGTGAGAAAACTATTTCTAAGACCTCAAAAAGAAGGGCGCCTTTTCCAAGGGAGTGTGTATTTCCCACAACCATTTTTCTGGTTGTCTGATTTCTTCAGTGATCCTCACTGACCCTTCACGTATGGGCGTTTGAAAAATCCTATGGGCTGACGACTGAATTCACTGGATACCCAGAAGGATTTCACACAAGTCTTGTGAAGATTGTGACTACAAAAGACCCCATCTGGCAGGCCTAAAGGCTAGGCGCCCCTGGCCTATAGAGGTACAAGTGTGCATTTCTACATTTTCCACTGTCTATTTTACATGCTCGGTAGAACCTCTATCACGATCACTAAGTATATCATATCATCTTGCGAATTGGTGTGTTGCGGAGCTAAATTGAATTAGAAAAGATCCCCCAGAAATAGATTTTACAGATTCATCCATCTGAGGGGTCAAATTCAAGGGCGCCCCTGGGCTACATGGGTGCAAAAACTATAAATTTGACAGCCTCTATGAAATGCATTCTCTTCGTACCTTCAGCTTTTGACTTCAATTGCAAGAGTTCTGCAACTCAGATGACCTCACTTGATAGCTCGTCAGAAAGCTGGTTAAATTCTGGAGAGATTGAATGTGTTTGCAAATGAAAGCAACTAAATCTGGGCCCTCAAAAAGAAGGGTTCCTCTGGGCTATAGTCGCGCAAATCTGCTTTCTACAAAATGTCTTCATTTGTTTCATGTTTTGTAAACACTGTTTTGGCCACTGAATTTACCTTGTAGGAGTATAATTTTGTCGTGAAGCACTTCTCCATCATAACATGTACTACTTTGAGCCCCAAGTTCAAGTTTTGACCTCCAGGTATTGACCAATTTTTGTTGATGACTGACATGACACTGACCAAATTCCATACTTGACTTGCCCAAATACTATATTTTGACATCATTTTAACAAGGTTTAGACTCTTTTAAGCAAAATTCCTTAATGAAGCAAAAAAATTGGTTTGGGTACAACATTAGGCTTTGTCTAGTGACCATTTCGAATACTTACGACATAGGAGAACCCTAGAATCTTTGTGTTATGTAGACTAGTGACTTATGATTTGGGCATCGGAGTCAGGACTTTTCCCTAATCACCTAAAAACTTGGAGTTTTCCTAATCACCTAACCTAAAAACAACACTACCTAAATCACCTAAAACACGACAAAACATCACAAAATGGGGAAACACAATACGACATAACAATAAAGCATAAAAAAGTATTTACAAAGTATCACTCCTCCCCCGGAGGGTTGAAGTGTTTAAGAAATTGTCCACTATAAGGAAGCGGGAGGAGCCTTCCATCCTGATGCGAGAGAATGTATGTGTTCTCTCCCGCGGATTCATGGATCTGAAAGGGCCCTAACCACAAGGAATCAAATTTACCATGCATTCCTTTAGGTTCATGCCTTTTGTCCCACAAAAGGACTTTATCTCTGACTTCGAAGTCTCTTTGACAATCCTTCTTGTCAAAAATATTTTTCACTCGCTCTTGATGCTGAGTGATTTTATCAACAACCTCTATCCTTTCTTCTTCAAGCTTCATCAGGTACAATATCCACTTTTGAATAGGGTCTTTGAACTCTTCATCTTCTAATGTAGATTCCAACTATAAGGCAGACAACTCCAATGTGATGGGAAAAACCACTTCTGTACCATACAAAAGTATGAAAGGCAAGGTGTTGATGGCTCTTTTGGGAGTGATTCTATCAGCCCAAAGAGCGTCATATAACTTTGTGTGCCAAGCCCGTTGATTTGACTCAACCAACTTATGCACAATTGTGACTTTGTTTTTATTCAATGATTCAACCTATCCATTACCCTGAGGATAATAATCTGATGAATGTGATAGCGTGATGTCAAAATCTTAAATAAAACTCAAAAGTTCCTTTTACGAGAAACATGTTGCATTATCAATCACAATTTTACGAGGCACTCTGAAACGTGAAATGATATTCTCCTTTAGAAAGTTTCAAACCACTTCAGAAGTAGCTCGTTTGGTAGGAACTGCTTCAACCCACTTCATGAAATAATTTGTTGTTGTCAGGACATAGACATGCCCCTTACTAGAACTCAGGTTGATAGGACCTAAAAAATCTATACCCTATTGTTGAAATGGAGCATCGATGATAACTGTCCTGAGTGGAGTAGTTGCCAATCTGACTTTGCCTGCAAACTGCTGACATAGATGACACTTATACACCCATTCATATGTGTCACAGAATATAGTCGGCCAATAAAATTGTGCTCGCAGGATTTTAAATGCAGTGACCCTTGATGAAAATTTTCCTATGCATGCTTGACTGTGAAAAGCTTCCAACAATCTTTGTTGCTAGTCTCTACTGATGCATAAAAGAAAATTTATGTCAAGGCCACACTTGTACACAATGTTATTAATAAGCACAAAGTTCTATCTTTCAACTTCAATGTTCTTTTCTGTTGTTTGTCCATGTGACATGGACATTCTACATATGTTGAATAATACCACAAGGGTGTGTACCATTCCTCTACAAAATCAACAAATAGGACCAAAGGAAGGTCCTCTTCAATTTCTTGTTCGGGATCAATTCCACCATTGCTCTGAAGCTTACGATCTCCATCCTCTACCAATAATCGACAAAGACCTTGCTCGCAGATGAGCTTGGTTGGCTTGATTTCTAGATCATATTCTTGAACTTTTGCGATCCAGTTCCCTCTCTTTGTGCCCATCTCCTGTTGAGTTAGCACACTTTTAACTATTGGGTCAGTTACAAACACCATTGTATGAGAATTCAAGAGATAGAACCTAAAATTCTTGACAGCTCTGATGATAGCATACGCGTTCTTCTCAATCTAAGAATAGCACATCTCAGCATCCTTAAAATTAGAACTCATGAAATAAATTGGAGATTCTCCTTCTTTTCTGAGCTTTTGTGTTAAAATAACAGACAACAAGTGTTCTGATGCATAACAATAAAGGATAAAATCCTTCTGAAAGTCTGGCCAAACCAACACTGGTGTGTTAGCAATAGCTTCTTTAATTTTAATAAAGGCATGTTTTCCTTCTTTTGTCCACATGAAAGTGGACGTCTTTTTCATCATTGCTGAAATCTCCTTTGTCAGCTCTGAGAAATTAGGTACAAATCTTTGGATAAAGTTAACTTTTTTTGAAAAAGGAGTGCACCTGCATTTTTCTTGTAGGAAGAGACAGGTTTCTGATTGAATCCACCTAATTCGGATCAATTCTGACCCCCTCTTTGGAAATGACGTGGCCAAGTAACTTTCCCTCCATCACCGCAAAGATGGTCTTCTTTGGATTCAACAATATCTTGTGATACCTAAATCTTTCGAATAGTTCCATGAGATGTGAAAAGTGATCATCCCATTTATCTAAAAAAATGGTTAAGTCCTCAAGGTAGACGACTATAATATTGTCCTTGAGGTCCCCAAATGCCAAGTCCATGGCTCTTTGAAATGTAGCACCGGTGTTGATAAGGCCGAAAGGCATCCTTTCATAAGCAAACGTCCCCCATGGCATGGTGAAAGTTATCTTTATCTGGTCCTCTTATGCCACTACAATCTGATTGTAACTGGAAAAACCATCAAGAAGTGATAACATCTCCGATCTAGTGACTGTTTGCAAGGTATGTTCCATGATTGGTAATGGGTAATTGTCCTTCAAGGACGATAGATTCAAATTCCTGAAATCCATGCAAATTCTTATCTCACCATTCTTTTTGTGCACAAGAACTATATTGGACACCCAAGTGGAATGATGAAGAGGAAATATTATCTTCGAGTCCACCATCTTCTGAATCTTCGTGTAGATAGTACCTTGAATTAATGGATTATAATGTATTTTTTCTGCCTGAAAGGCTTGACGTCAAACTTCAGAGGAATTGTATGTGACAATTCTATGGGTGTGAAGACCTTCAAGTCTTCATAAGACCAGGAAAATACATCCTTGTATTGTTTGAACAAGGAAATAAACTTCTCAGTCTCTTCTGGAGTGCAACATTTGCCTAAATTCACCAACTGAGGCTTGTCTTCAGTGCCTATGTTGACTTGATTGTATTCTGCAGAAGTATTAACACCTGACCTCTTCTGATTTTGGATGTATCGGTCATGTTTGTCAAAAATATCCTCTAAAGATACAAAACCCTTGGGAATTTGATTTTCTTTCAGTTGTATGATTGCGGATTTTGTAGCTTCAGAGTCTTCAGCAATTGACTCTTTGAAATGAGTAGAACTTCCTTCAAAGAACAATTCTTTGTAGTTATCTCCCATGACGAGAAATTATTCAATATCATCATCATCAAAGACTTTCCAGTTGTCTGAGTTATCTAGTATAGCTAGCCTGTAAATTAGCTCAATAGCAAAAGAATTTTGACGAAAGTCAGAATGTGGCATGAAAAGAGCGGTTGACACTGCAAGGGCATCAACTTTGTTATTGTCCATTCTTGGAATGTATTTGATGTTAAATGCATCAAACTAGTCGATTGCATTCCACACCCTTTGCCTGTAGAATTGAAGGAAATTATTTCTAACATGAAACTGCTCTCTGACTTGTTTAACAATAAACTCTGCATCTCCTTCAACTTTAAGCAATTTGATCCCCATATCCTTTGCATTCTTGAGACCTAATAAAAGCAACTCGTATTCAACAGTGTTATTGGTGCATTCAAATTGCAACCTATATGCAAATGGATATAGACGACCTTTAGGAGAAATAATCACCACTCCCGCTCCTGAGCCTAATGTTGAGCAACTATCATCGAACTGCATCATCCACATCTTTGATTCTTCATTTGACAACTTCATGGAAAGTGTAAAATTCTGACAATCTTCAGTCACTTCTGACACCATAGCATATGTGCTTCGACCCGTGTCTTGATACAACACTTGAGCTTGTGGGTCTTCGGACTTTACCACCGTAAACTTTGACTTTGTCTTAGGCTCCAGCTTGAATGTTCCCTTCTTTAATGGAATTATAACGAACGACCAATCCATTTGAATCTCTCCTTCGAGATCTTTACAGAAACCCCTACTAAGTAGCATCCTGTAGCTGGTAGGAATATCAGCCACTAAGATGGTCATCATGATCTTCTTCTTAGGACATGACTCTAGCCTTACTTGTGCATCTTTAAGTTGACTGACTAATAACACCAACTTGGATTCAAGTGAGTAACACTTTTCTTGAGTAGGAGTGCACGATAGTCCCAACACATTCATAATCTATAGAGGCATAACGTTGTTGGAAGCTCTGCTATCAATTATACAATTGCTCAATTTAAAACCTCCCATATACAAGGATATATAGAATGGTTTTGGCTTCTCTTTTACAGGAACAAAGGACTGTAGTAATGTTGGTTGGGAAGCAACCTTCTTTTTCACAACCTTCAAGATTCTATCCAGTTGTTCTGGATGATCCTGTAAATACTCCAATTGAGAGATTTGCACCTTCATCTTCATCATAGAAGACATGATGTCAAAACTTGTTGAAGACAAATCTGGAGCATCCGGTAGAATGTTTTCTTGTGAAGTCTTAGGATTCGAAGTAGAAGCTACTTCCTTTCCTTTTCCATTTGAATTTCGCTTCTCTTCTTCCTCCTTTTGTGCTTTGAAATGTTGTGCACGTGTGAACACAGGTGAGGTGATATTCTCATGATTAACCGCAATAGAAAATTGGTGGTATCCTTCTTGTTCTTCATTTACAGGTTCTTGATCAAAGTACCTCGTTGTGGAGTCACCATCAAAGTTGTCCATCTGTGATAAGACGACGTTTGAACTTGAAGGTATGAATCCTGAACTAGGAGCAGCATCGACAAACCCATGAGTTGATTCATTCTTTGGTTCTCCAGACACCGGTGTGTTCAACATAATTATGGAAAGTGAAAAAGACTGTAGGCTTCTCAGCATCATTGTTTTGCTTCAATTCTCCTTGCAAAAACTTTGACTTGTAGTTGTATGGATGGAAGTTGTTTCTTCTTGGCTGGTATTGTTGTTGAGGTTGAAATGATGGTGGTGTGGGCAAGGCTGGTTTCCCTTGAGGGGTGATTGTCTCTTCAGTATAGTCACCTCATTTTCTACCTTCTGTAGCAACAGATCAGCCGATGCTTGCACGAGCGGTCTGATTGAATCATCCTTCATCTTTCTCGTCGTAATCATATTGTCTTTGAGCTTGATTGCTTCTTCTTGAATGAGCTATAGACTATCTTTGTCACTTATCTTCAAGAAAAAGGCTATCTCAGATGGTAATGCGTTGATGAAGGAACTTATTAGAATTTTATCAGATGGATTTAAAGTGTGAGAAAGATGTGTAACAAGGCAGTTAAACCTTGCTACAAATTCTCCCATCGGTTCATGTGATTCCATCTTCGAATTTGAGAGTTGTGCAAAAAGTCTATGACTGTCCTCGGTGGGCTTGAATCTTGCCAAGAACTTCTCACTCATGACTTCCCAACTGGTGATGATACCTAGTTCAAGATTGTTGAACCAGTATGTTGCGTTGTTCTCAAGAGTCTCCATAAAGAGATGTACTGTGATGTCCTCGTGTGAAAGATGCAGGATGAAACATGCTACCATGAATGCTGAAATATGTTCATCAGGATGTCTGGAACCATCGCCATGAAATCTCAGGAAAAACTTGTGTGAACCCTTGGGTAGTTCATGGTGTCCTTGTAAAGCCAACGGTCCAATATTGTCTCCCCAAGGCAAGGGGCATGGATGTCTTGCATTCCTTCCATTTTGACCATTGTGATTGTTGTTGTTGTTACATCACCCATTTCTTCTGCTGGAATGGGAATTTCTTCTTCTAAAATTTCTCCTTCAGTGAATTGATCAAGAGCCTCTTGAAAGACTGAATCTGGCTGGAAAAGAGGATCTCTTCTCCTTCTTGTATATACTCAGTACGCCAGGATGCTTAATTCCACGCGGGAGGTGGAAAGACTAGTCTACCTGTTGCAAGATCTGCTCTCTCTTCTTCTTTATCCAGAGTGGTAGTCGCATTTCTCCACTAAGTGGTAGATGTATGATTTTCAAAGACAAAAGTGTGTAAGCTATTGATGATGTATGACTGCTCTGCTTCGATGAAAACTAGATTCAGCTGTATAATAGGCAGAATTAGTCCCGGTTGACGTACTAGAGTAATAGGATTCCAAATAGTCATAACCATGCAAAGCTTGAGCTTTGTAAATTTTTTGAGCCTCGAGCCCCACAATAGGCACCAAAAAACTATTGGTGTAACAATTAGCACCTCTGGAGTGCTAGTTGGTATGGATAGCTATGCACACTACGTGTTGAGTGCTCTTCAAATTAGGAGGGAAATCTCCCTTGTTGTGCGGACAAATGCTTGAAAAAAGTAAACTAAACTAATTCCTATCTTTTTGTCCCAGCTGAAAGAGGCACAAGGTTTTCGAGAAACTTTGAACGTTGTAGCCAAGGATTTTCTAGTTTCATAGATCTTAACTACAACTCAAAACTAACTAGCTTATACTATCCAATCTCCTTAAGAAATTAGAGCATGAGGAAATGAAGCGGGAATGATTTATATGATAACCTCTAAGACAAGATTTCCAGGGAGGTGACAACACCTATCCAAGGCGTAGGCTGAAAGAAAGGTTGTTGGCGATGACATCAAACGATGAACTCTACTTTTGAATTCCCAAGGAGGTGACAACACCTGTCTAAGGTGTAGGCATGAAACAAAGCTCATTAACACAATAAAAACAAATGATAAGCCTTAATTCTAAACTCCCAAGGAGGTGACAACACCTATCTGAGGTGTACATATGAAACAAATCTTATAAACAAAAGAACACAAAACAATGATCATCCAACCAAAGTGAATAGATACAAAATAGCAATATTACAAGAAAATATGGCTCAACATATATTACTATCGCGTGCAAAAGTTAATTACAAATGAGAAAAAGCTCTTATTTATAGACATCAAAAGGTGTAGGGAACCCTAAAATAACCTTGAGTCAACTACAGTCTTGCAATGCATGCAAGATTTTATTACTAAACCCTAATAAAGAAAACTATACAATTAACTAGAAAGCTACCATCAGTTAACCGATACATCTAATCTAAATGGACAATGTGCAAGCATGCACGTCCTTATTGAAAGAAAATTTAACTAGAAAGCTACCATCAGTTAACGAAAACCCTAAATGAAACTCCAAGTTCTGAAAAATATCTTTGAGGATAAGATAGACATGTGTGGACCCAACAAAGAGAACTGAAGATGAAAGTCGAGTTCTAATTGCATGCTCCTGGTTCTGTCCTCAAAAATAACTATAGGTTCTGACTGACTGATCACTGGTCGCTATCTTGAACAACTAACCCCTCCATGAGGTTGTTGACTGCATCACCATTTGGGGCACTATTACTCTATTGTAGTATACTATGTCTGTGCAGCATGTCCTCACCACCTGTGATCTGGCATTGAAGTTCACCTCTTCTCCTAATCACCTCATCAAACAATGTTGACATGACTGTAAGTAGATTCATCTTACATCCAACGGTCTCCCCACTGAAAATACCATGAATGAGTGCTTGGAGCTCTGACTAAACGTCAACAAGATCAACATACTTACCACCCTCAAGCTCATACTGGCACGGTATGCAAGACACGAAAGTTCTCAAGTACCAGAGTGCACTAGTGACATGCTCTCTGCTCTCAGCGAACTCTGATGCCATTGTCTCCTTTATCTTCGCCTTAAAAATCAATTGTTTCCTCCAAGTGTAGATAGCCTCTTTGTCTTCTACATCTATGATTGATTCATATGCCATCCTCAGGTGAGAAATCATAATCTCATCTTTGGGTCTGTCAATTGTCAAGTCTCACTCCTCATCCTGGAGATGTAGATGAAGTTCACATGCATTGTACCGCAACTGATATAACTTTGCAAGCACAAAGAAACCTCTGGTGACAAACTCCTCCCAATCCTCCAAATGCTTGTTGTATGCAACCAGGTGATTAAGCTAGCCCTATTCTATCGATGGCTCTAGCATTGATGGGAGTGAAACAGTGACATTTTCCATTCTGTGTACAAGGCTAGAGATGTATTGATGAAGTTGTTGGATTTCAGCCTTGAGGGTTGCCTTGTCTTCTCTATCTTTCATTATTCTATCATTTGCGCTATCCATTGCAACTTGTAGGATACCAACCTTTGTTTTGTGAGTGCTTCTACCGAGGTTGACTCTGATCACTTCGAAGTCTTGAACTTCTATCTCATTCAGACTCTTACCCTCTGGAGGTGCAACAATCTCTATGACAATCTCATTCTCAGCATTCCTCTCTACATGAACTTATTTCTTGATCCTCTTGTCTGGCGCATCCTAGTAGACATGATCAAAATCTGAATGATCAAGTATGTAAGATGGTTGCCTCCTCTTCCTACCCAGTTGATTCTCAAGCCAAGACGAGTCTCGACTAATCCCACTGGAAGGGTCTATGATAGTCATGAGAGGTTCTGATGGGTGTGAATGTGTAGAGGCATTAGTGCAAGGTGATGAGTCTAGGTCCAAATCAATATGAATCAAAACTGGTGACTGGTGAGGTGTAAGTGATGGCATGCACGGCTGAACCTTAGGCTCTAGCAAACTCCGAACTAGCTCTCTAACTGGCTCTATGTGCATATCAATATCAGGTGCCTTCCCTTTTGAGTTGTTAGGGACTTTATTCTTCTTAGGAGAGTTAATCTTCTTCTTTTGTTTAGGTTTCGATGAAGATGGTAGTGAAGCATCCACCAGTGGTTGCTCTATTCTAGGCATGATTACCCTCATGGTCTTCTTGCTTTCGAGGTAGAGTATGTTGTTTTGAATAACTCTACTCGACCTCTCCTTCACTGATGAGTATTCTTTGGAAAACTAATCAACAATCGACAGTGGTTGTGTATCAACCTGCTCTCTTAAAAATTGAGGAAGTATATCTCCCTCATCATCTGACAAACCTCCCACATCTTCAACCAAGAACACAAAAATCTATGAGAGAACCTATTGTAGTTGTGTCTACGCACCTCAAATTCATCCTCGCAATTCACCCAATAATCCTCCATTGTAGGCTTATGGTAAGCGCGACCACTAAGGCG